>PISX010006591.1:0-96236 GCA_004024625.1 Mellivora capensis | reverse complement strand
GGTTTTTATGTCTGTTCCTTTGTTTTCTCTCCCCCCTTGGCAGCTCCGGATGGTTCTTGGAGGTTTAGAGGAAAGCAAACTGCACCCAGACCTCCCTCCCAGAGAGAAGCCCCAGTCCGTTCCCCTCTGGGTGCTGCAGAGCAGGTTCCCAGCCACGATCTCTGGGGACACCTGTGTGTCCTGCTTGTACTCAAAACCAAAAGCGGCAGCTGTCTGGGCAGCTCCAGACCGCCAGAGAGGTTCCAAGCAGGGAAGGCACACAGAGATTTTCCCTCCAGCCGGATCTGGGAGCGATCAGACTTTCTGGGTCCTAGAGCCCTCCCCTGGTGCCCGCGCGCCTCTCTCAGGGGAGGGGGTAGAGCGCGTCTCAGGCTCTGCTAGCGCGGCGCGGCACACACGTGGGGACTGCAAAAGTCTGTTTCTGCTCCAGGAGGGTCCCAGCCCCTGCCGCACGCCCAGCGCCCTTAGGAGGTCTCCTCCCAGCTCAGCGACCAGGACCTGGTTTCTCCGCTGCACTCTCTCTGGCTCAGCGCCAGGGGTGTCTGCCCTCCGTGGGGGAGTTAAGCCCCTGTCCCTAACAGTTCCAATTCCCACAATTTCACCCTACGATCTTTTCTCTTTTTGAGTGCTTTTTATCAGTCTTCAAGTTAATGCTGGTCCCCAGTCTTAGGGGACTCTCGTATTGGGGTATTACTTCCCAATGCGTCTCCTCTGGTGGCTCCCTCCCCCTTTTGTTTATCTTCCGATACCAGTCTGGTGTTCCTGCTCTGCTTTACCTGCCCACTGGCGTCTTCTGCCCCCGTAGAGATCCTGACGTCCCACTGGCGTCTTCTGCCCCCGTAGAGATCCTGACGAGTAGAATTTTGATCTCAGGCTGATTTCATGAGTGATCGGAGTTCCTTGGTAGGTAATCAGCTCACTTTAGGGGACAGGTTGAACCAGAGCCTCCTCCTAGTTCCCAGCCATCTTCCTTCCCTTACCCATCACCTGTTTAATCCAGCCCCCTCCCCACCTCCCTTCCAGCAACCCTCCATTTGTTCTCTATAGTTTACAGTCTGTTTTGTGTTTTGCCTCTCTCTTTTTCCCCCTATGTTCATCAGTTTTGTTTCTTAAATTCCAAATATGAGTGAAATCATATGGTATTTATCTTTGACTTATTTCACTTAGCATAATGCACTCTAACTCCATCCACATCATTGCAAATGGCAAGATTTCATTCCTTTTTATGTCTGAGTAATATTCCACTGTAGATAAATACCACAGCTTCTTTATCCATTTGGACCACTTTCTTGCACCACATACAAAAATAAATTTAAAATGTGAGACATTTTAAATGTGAAACAAATGTGAGACAAATTAAATTAAAATGTGAGACAAATTAAATGTGAGACAGGAAACCATCAAAATTCTAGAGAACAGAGACAACAACCTTTTTGACATCATCCATAGCATCTTCTTTCTAGATACATCTTCAGAGGCAAGGGAAACAAAAGCAAAAATGAACTATTGGAACTTCATCAAGATAAAAAGCTTCTGCACAATGAAGGAAACAATCAACAAAACTAAAAGGGAACCATTGGAATGGGAGAAGATACTTGCAAATGACATACCTGGTAAAGGTATGAGTATCCAAAATCTATAACGATCTTATCAAACTCAACACCCAAAGAACAAATAATCCATTTAAGAAATGGGCAGAAGTCATGAATAGACATTTTTCCAAAAAAGACATATAGATGGCCAACAGACACATGAAAAGTTGCTTAATATCACTCATCATCAATGAAATACAATGTATGATTTTAAGCTCCTTCCTGACATTAGAATTCTGATTCCAAGTACTTTTTTTCCTGATAGCTCTCAAATTTATCAATATAATAAAGAATTAGATTTTGCTTCTTTATTCTGCAGTGGGGCATAATGGGACAAAGCACAGAATTTAGGGACAGAAGATCTGAATTGAACTTACGCCTCTATCATTTACTAGTCTTATGATTTTTAGTAAATAACTCAATTTCTCTGAACCTCAATTTCTATAAAAGGAGGTGAGTTTAGTAACATGTTACAGATTTATTGTAAGTTAGCAAGCATGAAATTATATAGGAATTGAAGTATACAATAGTAATAGTTTCCATTTATTTATTTGACAAAGAGAGATCTAAAGTAGGCAGGGAGGCAGGCAAAGAGAGGAGAGGAGGAAGCAGGCTCCCTGCTGAGCAGAGAGCCCGATGTGGGGCTTGATCCCAGGACCCTGAGATCATGACCTGAGCTGAAGGCAGAGGCCCAACCCACTGAGCTATCCAGGAGCCCCTGAAAGCAAAATTATTATTATGGACTTTGTTTCTAATGATCTATAGAAAAAGGTATGTACTCATGTCTTAAAAAAGAATTTGTGAATCCTGTGTAACAAGGATTATACAATATATAATATTCAGGACTGTGGTTCAGATTATGTAGGCTTTAGTTCTTTCTGTTCACTGGATTCAGCATGACTAGGTCAACATATGCTACTTCTTTTGATCTTAGTTGCTCTACTTACAAAATATGAATGCATGGCTTTTGGGAATATATTTATAAAGGTAGTAGTAGGAATTATAGTCCTAAAATATATTATGCTTCTTAGAAGAAAGACCTCTAAGTCCTTTCCAATGTTAATAACAATAATAATATCTACTACTATTTATTTTGTACTTATCATAGTTCCAGGCACTATGCCAAGAGACTTACATACATCATCTTATTTAGTGCTCTACACACCATGTAGAACAGGTACTTTTATAACGATTTTATAGATGAAGAAAGTGAAACTTAGTGACATTAAATTCCCAAAGGAAATATATATATTAAGTGGCAAAGTCAAGATTTGATCCTGGGTACATCTGACACCAAAGTCTGTGCCTATTTGCTACTGTTACAGTGTTCTTAGAGCATTAGAGATTGGAATTTATCAGGAACTGTATTAATTCTCCAAGTTTGTCATGACAGGTTGCTACAAACTGGGTGTCTTTAAGAACAGAAATTTATTCTCTCATAGCTCTGGAGACTAGAAGTCCAAAATTAAGGTTTAGTCAAGTTCATATTCCTTCTGAAGTTTTCAAGGGAGATTCTTTCCTTGCCTCATCCTAGCTTCTGGTGATTCTTGGCAATACTTTGTGTTTCTTGGTTTGTGGCAACATAGCTCTTTTCTTGTTCTGTCTTTGCATGACCATCTTCTCTATGTGTATATCTTTGTATCTAAATTTCCCTTTTCTTATAAGAACAGTTGTCATAGGGCCTACCCTAATGCAGTATGATCTCATCTTGACTTGATTACTTTTGTAAGGACCATCCTGAGAAAGAAGAACAAAGCTTGAAGTATCACAATTCCATATTTCAAGTACTCCAGTATTTAAGATGAACTACACAGCTACAGTAATCCAAACAGTATTGTACTGGCACAAAAGTAGACACAGTGGAACAAAAATAGATCAGTGGAACTGAAGAGACCCCAGAAACAAACCCACAATTATATGATCAATTAATCTATGATAAAGAAGACAAGAACATACAATGAGGAAAAGACAGTCTCTTTATTAACTGGTGCTGGGAAAACTGGACAGCGATATGCAAAAGAATGAAACTGGACTACTTTTTTACACCATAAACAAAAATAAACTCAAATTGGATTAAAGACCTAACTGTGAGGCCTAAAAGCATAAAATTCCTAGAAGAGAACACAGGCAGTAATTTCTCTGGCATCAATTATAACAGCATGTGTCTAGATATGTCTCCTGGGGTAAAGGAAACAACAGTAAACGTATACTATTGAGACTACATCAAAATAAAAAAGCTTTTGCATAGTGAAGGAAACCATCAACAAAACAAAAAGCAACCTACTAAACGGGAGAAGTTATTTTCAAATGATGTATCTGATAAGAGGTTAATATCTAAAATATATAAAGTACTTAAACATCACAACACCAAAAAAAAATGTTTTTTTTTTTTGGAAAGACAATCCAAATTAAAAATGGACAGAAAACCTGAATGGACATTTTTTCCAAAGAAAACATACAGATGACCTACAGACATATGAAAAGATGCTCAACATCACTCACCAATAGGGAAATGCAAATCAAAACTGTAAGGCATCACCTTACATCTGTCAGGATAGCTAAAATCAAAATCACAGAAATAACAAGTGTTGGTGAGGATATGGAGAACAAAGAATACACAAGAACTGTTGTTGGGAGTGTAAATTTATTATAGCCACTGTGGAAAACAGTATGGAGGTTAAAAAAAAATAGAAATACCATGTGATCCAATAGTCTCACTAATTGATATTTATGCAAAGAAAATGAAAACACTAATTTGAAGATATATGCACCCCTATGTTTACTGGAGATTTACTTACAGTAAACAAGATATGGAAGCAATCTAAGTGTCTGTCAATTTACAAATGGATAACAAAAAATAGTGTCTATATATACAGTGGAAAATTATGCAGCCATGAAGGAAAGAATGAGATCTTGCTATTTGTAACCACATGGATGGACCCACAGAGTATTTTGCTAAGTGAAATAAGTCAGACTGTGAAAGACAAATACCATATGATTTCACTCATATGTGGAATCTAAATAACAAATCAAATGAATAAACAAAGAAAGAGTCAGACATATAAATACAGAGAACAAAATGATGGTTGCCAGAGGGAAGGGGGTTCAAGGACTGGCAAAATGGGTGAAGGAGAATGGGAGATACAGGCTTTCAGTTATGGAATGAATAAGTCACAGGGATAAAAGGTGCAGCATAGAGAATACAGTAAATGATATTGTAATAACATTGTATGGGGACAGATGGTAGCTACACTTCTGGTGAGCATAGCATGATGTATAGAGAAGTTGAATCACTATGTTGTATTCCTGTAACTAATCTAATGTGTGTCAACTATACTCAAATAAAAAAAATTAAAAAATAAAAAATAAAAATCCAGTGGTGTCTATTGTAACTTGGTAAAAACTTTAAAAAGTAATTTTGCTCCTTCACATTTTGACAAGTCTCTTTTGATATAGCTACATCTAAATGTACATTTCAAAGCTATTACTCCCTTGCTTTTATCCTTCCCCAGTGGCCTGAGGTAGAACTTACATGCACCTTTGTACTTCCCAATATGACTCCTGCAACACCCTCTTGCAACAGTTTACGCCTTGGTAGGGGCATATATGGAGCCAAAATGATGAGATCTGTATGTGTGAGGAAAGATCAGCAGAGTGCAGCCAATGCTGTTTCAGAGTCATGATTTTGTTTCCTACCATTGCTGCATACCACTTGGCACTGGTTTCTATCATACAGACTAGAATTCCCAACACACTTAAATATGACTATCAGAAAAATGAAAATGTTATGCTGCGAAGTCAGAATATATAGCTACCATATGAGATATGGAAGATATTATGCTAAATGTTAGAAAATCTAAAATGAAAAGATAGCAAAGGAAGAGGTCCATTTTTGTTTGTTTGTTTGTTTGTTTAGAGGTTGTTGGTCAATATTTTTGTTTTTACCAGTTAACAGATAAAGGGACTGGAGACTAAAAGATAACTAAGGTTAGAGAATTATAATACATTCTATTTCACAGGCGCCTGAGTAGCTCAGTCCCTTAAGCGTCTGACTCTTGATTTCAGCTCACATCATGATCTCAGTGTTGTGGGACTGAACCCAGTGTTGGGCTTCACTCTCAGTGTGGAGTCTCCTTTAGAGTCTCCCTTTCCCTCTGCCCTCCTCACTCCTCTCCACTTGTGCGCTCTCTCCCTCTAAAATAAGTAAAATCTTTTTAAAAATACCATTTCCCAAATCCACTTATTATGTGCCAGCTACTGTTTTAATGTACCTTAGGTGTATTGATTCATTTACTTCTCATCACAGCCCTATGAAGTATTATCATAGGCTCATTTATGGATGAAAAAACTGAGTATATAGACTGTATTCATTTTCTAGGGCTATCATAACAAATTATGACAAACATGGCGGCATAAAACAACCAAAATTTATTCTCAAATGGTTCTAGAGGGCAGAAGTGTGAAAATATATCTACAAGCCATGCTCCTTCCAGAGGCTTAAGGGAAGATACCAAATCTTATCTCTTCCAGCTCCCAATGACTGCCTTTGTTCCTTGGCTTGTTAGCTGCATAACATCACCCCAGAAAAGACTCATTTTTAGATCTCTTTGGGGATTTTTTGGTCATGTTTATTGAGATATAATTTACATACAAATAAGAATCATTCTTTTAAACATACAGTTGATGAGTTTTGACAAATATATACAGTGAGGTAAACACCACCACCATCGAGATAAAGAATATTTACATTATCCTCAGAATATCCCTCTTCCCCATTTTTAAGCTGTCTTATCACTTTTCACCTTGGCAACCAATTATCTGTTTTCTCTTCATATAGTTTTACCTTTCTTAGAATGTCCTATAAATTGAATCATAACCGTTTGTATCTGGCTTCTTTCACTTAGTAATGTGCATTTAAGGTTCATCCATGTAAGTGCATATATGAGTGGGTTTTTTTAATTTTTACTGCTGAGTAATATTCTATATTATAGATGTACCTCAATTTGCTTATTTATTCACAAATAAATGAACATTTGGGTTTTTTCCAGTTTGGGGCTATTATGAATCAAGCTGATAAGAATATCAATGTACAGGCCTTCACGGAAATGTATGTTTTTATTTCTCTTGGGTAAATACCTGAGAGTGCATTGCTAGGCTGTATGGTAATTGTATGTTTAACTTTCTAAGAAACTGCTAAACTGTTTTGCAAAGTAGTTCTACTATTTTGCGTCTCCATCAGTGATATATGAGAGTTCTAGTCATTCTACATCCTCACTGTCACTTGGTGTTGTCAGGGATTTTAAAACATTTTATTGTGCATAATTTGGTATCTCCTTGTGGTTTTACTTTGCACTTATGTAACAATTAATAATAAGCATCTTTTCATGTGCTCATTTGCCATCTTTCTATCTTTTTTTATGAAGTATCTCAGTCTTTTACTTATTTTTATTGAGTCTTTTTATCTTATTATTGAGTTGTAAGAGATCATTAAATGTATAGATACCAGTCCGTTTTTAAGCAAATATGATTTCTTTCCAGGGAGCAAAATTAGGAACAATGGGAGAGAATTACCAGGAGGCATATTTCTGCTTAATATGAGGAAGATGTGCCTAAAATCTAACAGTAGAATGGGCTGCCCCAAGAGTTAAGTTTCCCATTACTTCAGGTATTCAAACAAAAGCTGGAAGAACAATTGTTAGCAATAGTGCAAAGCAGATTTATACATTTATACATTATGAAGACTGTTGATCTAAATGGTGTCTAAGGACTTTTCCAAATGTAAAATTTTATATTAAAATAAATCAAGCCAACATTATATTAATGAGGTACAGAATTTATTGGTTGCATCAAAAAAAGGAAATACATTCTGAGGGAACCAAGCTAGGATTGTGATAATCCTAGCCACTTTCCCAGCCAGTGAAAAATTGGCTTACAAATCCCTAGCTACTATGTGAAAAGTATAGATTCTCTGTTCTGCTTTGGTGTTGACTATGAGTATCCCTGACAATATGGAGGCATTGGGCTATACTTAATCCAAATGATACATACAGAACGGTGGCATTCCAACTATCAATTTTAAACCGGGAAAGTAGCCAAAGGTTATTCCCTAAGTGAGGTTGCCTTGTATTCTTATTTATTTCCACAATCAATGAATAAATGAAGTGTTAAGTAAACATTATCAAAAAGAACACTGGAAACAAACCACTTTCCTCTCTTTGAACAAAGCCATTGTGTGTCTTCCTCTGAAGTCTGTGTAGTTTTTACCACCATATCTCAGAACACAAACCACTAAGACTTAAGAGGAAGGAAAGGAGAGGAAGAAAACTGATGTCAATTAAGTCCTAAGAGTATATGAGATCCTTTTACATTTATGTCAATTAGTTCTCTAAACTTTGTCAGGCAAATTGATAAGGTTGTTTGTGTGTGTGTGTGTGTGTGTGTGTGTGTGTGTATACATATATCATGAGATCAGCAAAGTTAAGCAGCCTCTCAAGGACACATACTTATTAAGTGGCAGATCTACAGTTCAAACCCAAATAATCTGAATCCAAATCCATTGTAGTTTTGCATGGCATTTCAGTGCTTAAAACAGACCAAAGAGAGAGGCCTCTTCAGCATAGAAAAACAGAAGGGCTATAATCCAAGTTTATAAACACACATAGCCTATATGTTTTGTTAGCTGTGTGTTGTTTATTAAATTCCAATATGCTGGGACTAGAAATCTCTTTGAAACTGAAGAAATATTGAGTTTAAGACAATTAAAATGAAGCCCTGCTTTGCACAGGGGCTGGAAAACTTATGAAACTCATTATCTCCCAGAATTGGTATAGACTGAAGATATAACCAGCTTCATAAAAGGTTTATATAAATTGATAGATGGTAGATACCAAATGGATAATTAAGGGAATATAGGATATTTGAGAGATAACCCTAACTTTTGAAATTGATATCAATAAGGAAAATCATGCTCTTTTAAAATGTGATGCCATATATTGGCACTAGAATTTGATACTACCAGCAGACAGACTCCTAAGGTGTAGCCAACTAAACCTTGAAAACCACTCTTTGGGTGCCTGGGTGGCTCAGTCAGTTGAGTGTGCATCTGGCTCTTGGTTTTGGCTTGGGTCATGAACTCAGGGTTGTTGGATTGAGCCCTGTGGCTGCACTCAGCATTAAATCTGCTTGGGATTCTCTCTCTCCTCTCCCTCTGCCCCTCCCCCTGCTTGTGCTCACTCTCACACTCTCTCTTCCTCTCACTCTATTCTCTTTCTCTCTCAAATAAATAAAGTCTTTGTAAAAAACAACTTGAGAAAATCTTACATTCTCCTGGGGCAGGGGGTAGCTAAATAATGGGAACAACTCTTGGACAATTTTTGTGTTCTCATGAATTATCCTTCGCTCTTTGGCTACAATCTATGGGCCTCCAACCCCATTCTCTCCAAATAATCCTTCAAATAGCTTGGAGAGAAGGTACAACTCTTTGTTCAAGTTTTTAAGGCAGTGAAAGTAAGTTAAGACAGTGAACTCAAATATTAGAATCAAAACCTCATTGATAGGTGTCTACTACTCAAAGAGATAGATGACTGTCTCACTGACAAATTTCCCCCTGGTAATAATCTGGGAATTTCTATCTTGGGCCAAAAATGGGGATTTTAGTGAGGATTCTTTCAATTGCTAAAGCTACAGCTGCTGTTCCTATTGGAATGATGGTATGTAGTTGAAAGGTATACCCTCCTCCCCATTACCCAACTCTACCAACTCAAATGCTTTTAGTCATCAATTGACATAAAAGATATTATAGAAAATAATATCTTTTTAAATAAAACAGTTTTCAACAATAGCTTTTAAGAAAAGAGGTATGTTGGATAATTGCCACATTAACAGTCTTAGAATTTGTCTTAATATATACAGTAAAATATCATTATTTTCCTCTTTTCCCCATTTTGGTGCTCATCTTGCTGCGTTTAGAGAAGCTTATCTGCTGCATTCCTTCTTATTCACACAAGAAAGTATATGCATGTGCATACACACACACCACATACACACACACACACACAAAATCACTCATTTTCCATTAGTCCCTGGGAGCAACAAATAGAAAGGCATCCTGCTGGCAAAAGATGTTGCTCATAACAACTTTATGATACTTCCACCATGTGGTTTCAGATTCCATTATTTTTATCAAGATGTTTAGGAATTATTATTTCAGGAAAAAAGTTCAAGTAGCTTTGTCATTTCAGAAGCTGCTTCCATAATGGAATATTAACAGTGCAACACAGTGACTAAATTCAGAAAAACTGTATGCCTAAGGCTTTTTCTTTGGCAGTTGGTAATGTTCCTTATGGCTGATTTCTTCTTCTCCTGAAAACATTTGCACATGTGGAAGGGGAAAAAAAAAAACACTTGAAAGGTTTTTGGCTTTCATGTGGTAATCACAGCTCCAGCTGCTTCCAATGCCCCATGACTGTGATCACTACCAGATAAGCAAAAGACTCTACCCTGCCTGTTTGCTTTAAAAAGATATTTTCCTGTTTCATTCCAATGTCAATGACTAGTGGCAATTCAGGAATACTGTTCACAAGCCCTTTGACTTTTCTAGTGATCTGGAATCTCACTAGAGTATCACACTTAAAAAACTCATTGTCCCAACAGTTTATAAGAATAATTATAGTTACAAAATAATTAATTATAAAGAAATATGTCTCTCACTTTTTAAAAAGATTTTATTTATTGATTTATTTAAGAGAAAGAGAGAGCAATCACAAGCAGATAGAAGAGGCAGAGGGAAAGAAAAAGGGAGAAGCAGACTCTCTGCTGAGCATAGAGCCTGATGTGGGACTTGATCCCAGATTATAACCTGAGCTGAAGGCAGACACTTAAACAACTGAGCCAGGGGTCCCTAAAGCTCTAGGCTTTAAGCCCTGCTAGTTGCATGAACTCACGAAATTCAGCCCCTCTCATTTTCCAAGCCAATGGCTTTGGGGAAACCTTTTGTATCCCCCTGTGTGCTTCTTTCTCTCTCATTCTCTCTCTCTCTCTCTCACTCTCTCTCTTTCTTCCTTCCTCTCTCTCTCCCTCTCTCTTCCTTCTCCATGACCACATCTCGCTTCCCTGCATAGCATCCACAATCCTTTTTCCCCTAAACTACATCTCCACACTTACTACCTCCTTTAATGTGGCCTCTTCTCTTCTTATAGTTCTGTAGTTCTATCAGTCTTCTGGTCTATTTCTGGGCTATTTATGATTATTTGATTGTTATTTAGCTGTGTTCATGAGTTGAAATGAGCTTAGGGTCCTCCTACCCCACCACTATCTTCCCTCTTCCCTATTAGGAGGAAAATCCTTCTAGTTTGTGGGGTGATACATATGGAACTTCGATATCTTCACTCTGGTGTGACCTGAAACCACAAGGGAGATGACAGAGTGTAACAGACCCTTGTAGGTACCTTAATTGAACCTGTGAAATAAGTGTTGGAGCAGGTAATGTCTGAGGTCCCTTCTAACCACAGTCTTGCTCACTGTACCACCCCAACACTGATCACAGGACTTGGGGAGCCACAACCCAGTGAGTGGCCATGTGGAACCTTCTGGTGCCTAGCCACAGAACAGGTGTGGGAGAGTGCATGGGTGGGGCAGCAGCAGGAATTGCCAGTGGATAGGTGGTTGGGAGTTCGGTGGGTTCAGTGTGAGCAGGATCCCCATGCTCCCCTCATGTGAGTGCTCTCCTTGAGTTCTATCCTGCAATGCCTGGGCATGCCTGTCCTGAATATCACCTGAGTGGCCCTGTGGAACCTTATGGTTCTCCTACACCAGAAAAAAACCTTTTTTTTGTAAATGGCAGTTTGACCTCATCTGCCAAAAGACCTATGTTTGGGCCTAGCAATCCCACTTTAAGGAATTGACCCTATAGATTTAGTATATGTGCCACAGACATATATACAAATTTTTTTTATTACAGCATTATTTGTAATAGCAAGAGAAGAAGAAAAAACTAAATTTTCATCAGAAACACTTCAGTTAAATTATGGCACATTGATGCAATGAAAACCCATGCAACATTTTTAAAGAGTGGGGAAGCTTACTCTTTGCAGGTTATATTAAATAGAATGATCTACAACTTATAGAAGATGAAAAAGAAATTGGTATGAAACTATATATAGAATACTATTTCTGTGGGAAAAAAACACACTGTTTCAGTGTTTTTATATGTATAAAATCCAAAAGGGTGCAGAATGAAGTTATGAAACTAACATTTGTTGTTTCCAGGAAGGAAACTTGGTGGCTGAGGGACAGAGATGGAAGGGAAACTTTTCGCTGTGTACTGATTTATGCCTTCAAATTTTGAATGTTGTGAATGTATTACCTTTCAAAAGAAATACAATGAAAACATTTTTAAATATTACAGAAATTCCATGTTTATATTGTGTTCATATATTCATATAAACACATAAAAATCAGAAGATCTGTAATGATATGCAGCAAACAGCAAATGGGTATTAATGCCTTAGGAGGGGAGGAGGGAGGCTAGATGTCTGTGTGTGGTGGATCTTACTTTTTATTTTATTGCTTGAATTTGAAAATGAGGTTTCATAATTACACCAATGAAGCACATAAAAAAGGACTTGCAACATGAGACTAGGAGCACTGGGCCAAGAGAGTACAGTTTTCTCAATTCAGCCATATATGTATAAGGCACTCAGCCCTATTAACTTGGTCTTGAGTCATCAATCCCTTGAGTCTTTCTGATTGATTGAGGTAATAATACCTTGCCACACGAGAACTCACAGTGAAACAGCAACATGACTATCAGCTTATAATGGCCTCTGTGGAGAATAGTAAATTTTTTTGATATCAGAAGAGCTATCCAAGAGGCAAAGAATATGAAAGACAAGCAATGGAAGCAACTTTTACAACTATTGCAGATACAACTCCCATTTCAAAAGTATATAATCTGAAGATGTCATGTTCTATTGGTTTAACAAAGTTGAAAGTGACTGCTCTGTACATAATGACCTTGACAATGTTGATGCTGTAAGTGAAAATTCACTGTCATCTTTATATTAAGTTTAATAGTGTTTCTTATGTAAAATTAGGAATTGCAGATTATTCCCCTACAAGCCTTTATCCTGGGATGTAACTCTAACCAGATGCAGTTATGCAGTCATATGGAACCTTGCTTTCTAGTGCTAGAAAAGATGTCTCTAATTACTGGATTCAATAAATATGAATCCAGATTGCTTGCAAAAAATGAATATGTAGTCTTTGAGGATGTAGTCTTTCAGTACACCACTGAAAAGAACTTGTGATTTATAGTTAGTAACCCTGTGTTTAAGACCTGGATACATTATATGGTAGCTGTATCACTTTGGATCATTAGCTATTTCTAATAGTTAACCAACTGTCCTTATCCTTTTACCTGTCTTGCAAAGTTATTGAAACAATAAAATGAGATAGTATTATGAAATCATGTTGTAAACTCTATAGTGTTGTGCAAATACTATCATTATCATCTTTTAGCACATACAATGACAGGTAATGATAAGTGGCTATAGTAGCTTCCCTCACATTGTCATAAAGAACATTTTCCATTTAGTTTTAGAATCACATGGCAACTTTTAAAACATACAACTTCCAGAAGGTCTCACTTAAAATATGGCACTGTAACTTATTTCTGTCACTTCATGGGGAAAGGTAAAAATTAGCATTTTATAATAATACTAGAAAATATTTGGTAATAAAACATAACAGAAATTTGTTGTTTAGTTTTACATCTTTCTGAACTGCTAGAAATGGACAAAAAAGATAGTATAAACACTGATTTTTTTTCTCTTAAATTTCAGTTATCTACCTCATATTCTACCATGCCATCTTTGTGTTCTTTACCTGGACCTACTGGAAGTCTATATTTACACTCCCACAACAGCCAAATCAGAAGGTAAGAATCCTGGTTACTTCCTAAAGGCTAAAGAGACAGGAAAGCAGAAATACAAACAAACAAACAAAAAACAAACAAACAAAAACCCCAAAGAACGGAAGAAGATGAGAAACGAAACAAATAGCCTTCATTTAAGGAGAAGAGATTCAGGGTAATTTTTAAAAAGGCCTCTTAATGATAAAGGTAAATTAAGGGAAGGATAGTCTATAGAAGGATAATCTATCGTAAAATCACTGGCCATAGATACTTTGAAAACTAAGAAACCACTATTTGAATTAATGATATAATTATTTTTTAAAATTTTTATTTCAATTCCATTTAGTTAACATATAATATATTATTAGCTTCAGGAGTAAAATTTAGTGGTTCATTAATAGCGTATATCACCCAGTGCTCATTACATTAAGTGCCCTCCTTAAGGCCCATCACCCAGTTACCCCATCCCCCATCCACCTCCCCTCCAATAATCCTCAGTTCATTTCCTATAGTTAAGAGACTCTTATGGTATGTTTCCCTTTCTATTTTGATCTTATTTTCCCCTCCCTTTCCCTGTTTTCATCAGTTTTGTTTCTTAAATTACACATGTGTGAAATCATTTGGTATTTGTCTTTCTCTGACTTATTTTGCTTAGCATAATACTCTCTAGTTCTATCCACATCATTGCAAATGGTTAGATTTCATTCTTTAGGATAGCTGAGTAATATTCCAGTGTGTGTGTGTGTGTGTGTGTGTGTGTACGCCACATTGTCTTTATCCATTCATCTATCAGTGGACATCTGAGTTCTTTCCATATTTTGGCTATTGGGATCACTGCTGCTACAAACATTGGGGTGCATGTGCCCCTTAAAATCAATATTTTTGTATCACTTGGAATAATACCTAGCAGTGCAATTTCTGGGTAGTAGGGTAGTTCTGTTTTTAACTTTTTGAGGAACCTCCATACTGTTTTCCAGGGTAGCTGCGCCATTGTGCATTCCTCCAGTAATATAAGAAAGTTCCCCTTTCTTTGCATCATCACCAATATATGTTGTTTCTTCTGTTGTTAATTTTAGCCATTCTGACCAGTGTGAGGTGATATCTCATTGTGGTTTTGATTTGTATTTCCCTAATGCTGAATGATGTTCAAAATTTTTTCATGATAGTCATTTGCATGTATTCTTTGGAGAAATGTCTGTTCATATCTTCTCCCCATTTCTTTATTTTTATTTTTATTTTTATTTAATTTTTATTTATTTGACAGAGACCACAAGCAGGCAGAGAGGCAGGCAGAGAGAGGAAGGTAAGCAGGCTCCCCGCCAAGCAGAGAGCCCGACGAGGGGCTCGATCCCAGGACCCTGGGGTCATGACCTGAGCTGAAGGCAGAGGCTTTAACCCACTGAGCCACCCAGGTGCCCCTCCCCATTTCTTGACAGATTATTTGTTTATGGGTGTTGAGTTTGATAATTTCTTTATAGATTTCAGATATTAGTCCTTTATCTGAGATGTCATTTGTGAATATCTTCTCCCATTCTGTCCATTGTCTTTTGGTTTTGTTGATTGTTTCCTTTACTGTGCAAAAGCTTTTTATCTTGATGAAAATCTCAATAGTTCACTTTTGCTTTTGTTTCCTTTGTCTTTGGAGATCTGCCTAGCAAGAAGTTGCTGTGGCCAAGGTCAAAGAAGTTGCTACCTGTGTTCTCCTCTAGGATTTTGATGGATTCCTTTGTCATATATAGGTTTTTCATCCATTTTGAATTTATTTTTGTGTATGGTATAAGAAAGTGGTCAAGTTTCATTCTTCTGCATGTGGCTGTCCAATTTTCCCAGCACCATTTGTTGAAGAAACTGTCTTTTTTCCAATGGATATTCTTTCCTGCTTTATTAATTGACCATAGAGTTGAGAATCCACCAGCTTTGGTTTTCTTTTTCAAAATTCCTTTAGCTAATTAGGGTCTTTTCTGGTTCCATACAAATTTTAAGATTGTTTGTCCCAGCTGTGTGAAAAATGCTGGCAGTATTTTGGTAGGGATTGCACTGTATGTGTAGATTGCTTTGTGTAGCATACACATTTTAACAATATTTATCCTTCCAATCCATGAGCATGAAATGTTTTTCCTTTTGTGTTTGTGTGTATGTTTTCCTGAACTTCTTTCATAAGTGTTCTATAAATTTCAGAGTACAGATCTTCTTTCTCTTTGGTTAGGTTAATTCCTAGGTATGCAATGGGTTTTGGTGCAGTTGTAAATGTGATCGATTCCTTGATTTCTCTGTCTGCTGTCTCATTGTTAGTGTATAGAAATGCAACAGACTTCTGTGGGTTGATTTTATATCTTGCAACTTTGCTGAATTTCTGTATTAGTTTTAGTAATTTTGGGGTAGTCTTTAGGGTTCTCTAAATAGATTATCATGTCGTCTGTGAAGAGTAAAAGTTTGACTTATTCTTTGCCAGTTTGGATGCCTTCTATTTCTTTTTATTGTCTGATTGGTGAGGCTAGGACTTCCTGTACTATGTTGGACAACAGTGGTGAGAGTGGACATCCCTATCATATTCCTGACCCTAGAGGAAAAGCTCTGTTTCTCCACATCGAGGATAATATACACTGTGGGTCTTTTGTATATGCTTTTATGATGTTGAGGTGTGTTCCCTCCATCCCTACATTTTGGAGACTTTTTATCAAGAGAGGATGCTGTATTTTGTCAAATGATTTTTCTGCATCTATTGAAAGGATCATATGGGGTTCTTGTCCTTTCTTTTATTAAAATGTTGTATCACTATGATTGATTTGTGGATGTTGAACCACCCCTGAAGCCCAGGAATAAATTCCACTGGGTTGCAGTAAATAATCCTTTTAATGTATTGTTGGATCCAAATAGCTAGTATCTTGGTGAGAATTTTTGCATCCATGCTCATCAGGGATATTGCCCTGTAATTCTCCTTTTTGGTGGGGTCTTTGTCTGGTTTGGGGATCAGGGTAATGCTGGCCTCATAGAATGAGTTTGGAAGTTTTCTTTTCATTTCCATTTTTTTGAAAAGTTTCAGATGAATAGGTATTAATTCTCCTTTCAATTTTTGGTAGAATTCGCTTGGGAGGCCATCTGGTCCTAGACTCTTGTTTCTTGGGAGATTTTTGATGACTGATTCAATTCCTTTCCTGGTTATGGGTCTGTTCAGGTTTTCTATTTCTTCCTGTTTCAGTTTTGGTAGTTTATATGTTTCTAGGAGTGCATCCATACTTTCCAGGTTTTCTAATTTGTTGGCATATAATTGCTTATAATATGCTCTTATAATTGTTTGTATTTCTTCAGTATTGGTTGTGATCTCTCCTCTTTCATTCATGATTTCATTTATTTGGGTCCTTTCTCTTTTCTATTTGATAAATCTGGCTAGGGGTTTATCAATATTATTAATTCTTTCAAAGAACAAGATGCTGGTTTCATTGATCTGTTCTACTGTTTTTTTATTTCTATATCTTTGATTTCTGCTCTAATCTTTAATATTTTTCTTCTGCTGGTTTTAGGCTTTATTTGTTGTTCTTTTTCCAGCTCCTTTAGGTGTAAGGTTAGGTTGTATATATGAGACTTTTCGTGTTTCTTGAGAAAGGCCTGTATTGCTATATACTTCCTTCTTAGGACCACCTTTGCTGCATCCCAAAGGTTCTGAACTGTCATGTTTTCATTTTCTTTTGCTTCCATGTATTTTTAAATTGTTCTTTAATTTCCTGGTTGACCCATTCATTCTTTAGTAGGATGTTCATTAACATCCATGTATTTGTGCTCCTTCAAAATTTCTTCTTGTAGTTGACTTCAAGTTTCATAGCATTGTGGTCTGAAAATATGCAGGCTATGAGCTCAGTTTTTTTCTACCAGTTGAGGCTTGATTTGTGGCCCAGTATGTCATCTACTTGTTTCAGTGTGTCATTCAAAGCCCTTGTTTCCTTGTTGATCTTCTGCTTAGATGATCTGTCCATTGCTATGAGTGGGGTGTTAATATTCCCTACTATTTTTATATTATTATCAATGTGTTTCTTTGATTTTGCTATTAATTGGTTTATATACTTGTCTGCTCCCAATGGGGACATAAATATTTGCACTTGTTAGATCTTCTTGTTGGATAGACTCTTTATTATAATATAGTGTCCTTCTTCATCTCTTACTACAGTCTTTTGTTTAAAATCAGTTTGTGTGATATAAGGATGGCTACTCCAGCTTTCTTCTGATGTCCATTAAAATGATAAATTGTTATCCACACCCTCACTTTCAATCTAGAGGTGACTTTGGGTCTAAACTGAGTCTATTACTGATGGGTCTTCTTTATTTTATCCATTCTGATACCCTGTTTCTTTTGATGGGAGCTTTGGGGCCATTTACATTCGGAATAATTATTGAAAGATATGAATACAGATCCATTGTATTACCTATAAAGTCACTGTCCCTGTAGAATGTCTCTGTTCCTATCTGGGCTCTTTCTCTGCTCAGAGGATCCCCTTTAATATTTCTTGTGGCACTGATTTGGTGTCCACAAATTCCTTTAGTTTTGGGGGTGCCTGGGTGGCTCAGTTGGTTAAGTATCTACCTTTGCTTCTGGTCATGGTCCCATGGTCCTGCGATCGAGCCCTGGTCAGGCTCCCTCCTCAGCAGGGAGTCTGCTTTACCCTCTCCCTCTGTCTCTCCCCCATACATGCGTGCTCTCTTTCTCTCTCTCTCTCTTTAGTAAATAAATGAAATCTTTAAAAAATATAAAATCCTTTGGTTTTTTACTTTCCTGGAAACTCTTCATCTCCCCTTCTATTCTGAATGACATTCGTCCTGGATAAAGTATTTTTGGCTGCATATTTTTCCCATTTAGCACACTGAATATGTCATGCCAGTCCTTTCTGGCCTGCCAGCTCTCTGTGGACAGGTCTGTTGCCAGCCTTTTGTATCTACCCTTGTGTGTTAAGGACCTCTTTCCCCAAGCTGCTGTCAGAATTTTCTCTTTGTAGTTTATAAGCTTCACTATAATATGTTGAAGTGTTGACCTATTTTGTTGAATTTGAGGGGGTTCTCTGTGCTCCCTGGACTTGAATGCCTGTTTCCTTTCACAGATTAGGAAAAGCTCAGCTATAATTTGTTCCAATAAACCTTCTGCCCCTTTCTACCACTCCTCATCTTCTAACATTCCTATAATATGGATATTATTTCACTTTGTTGATTCACTGAGTTCCCTTAGTCTACCTTCATGATTTAATGGTTTTCTTTCCTTTTTCTTTGCAACTTCCTTATTTTCCATCATTTTGTCTTCTACATCACTGACTTCCTCTTCTGCTTTTTTCATTCTCATTTGTATGGTGTCCACTTTGGACTGTAACTTGGTAATAGCATTTTTAAATTTCAGCCTGACTAGATTTTAGTTCTTTTATCTCTATAGTAAGGGATTCTCTAGTATTTTCTATGCTTTTTTCAAGCCAAGCTAGTATCTTTAAAATTATTTTTAATTCTATTCAGACATCTTTCTTATATCAGTATTCATTCCTGGCAGTGAGTACTACCTCCTGTTCTTTCTTTTGGTGTGAATTTCTCCATCATGTCATTTCGTCCAGGAAAGAAAAGAAGAAAGACATAGAAAACAGCAAAAACTTAGAATTAGATCCTGAATGTGTTTTGGTCCACTTGTTGAAAGAAACTAGATCCCAAAGTCAGAAAGAATGAAAAAATATATATATATATATATATAATACAATGAAAGGAAACAAAAAATAATATATCTAAGCTACATATAAAATTTTTAATTATAAAAGATTTAAAAAGAACTTAAAAAATAAATTATGCTGAGTGAAATAAGTCAAGCAGAGAGAGTCAATTATCATATGGTTTCACTTATTTGTGGAGCATAACAAATAACATGGAGGACATGGGGAGATGGAGAGGAGAAGGGAGTTGAGGGAAATTGGGGGGGAGATAAACCATGAGAGACTATGGACTCTGAAAAACAACCTGAGGGTTTTGAAGGGGCGGGGGGTGGGAGGTTGGGGGAGCCAGGTGGTGGGTATTGTGGAGGGCACGCATTGCATGGAGCACTGGGTGTGGTGTAAAACTATGAACTCTGTTACGCTGAAAAGAAATAAAAAAATAAAATATAAAAAAAAATAAATAAATAATGGAAAAAATAATACTAAAAGACTAAAGAATGAAAATGCAAAGAATGCTATATACTGTTTACCCCAGGAGGTGAAGCTTTCCAGCCCTCCATAAACAGTAATTTTGGGACACCTGGGTGGCTCAGTGGGTTGGGCCTCTGCCTTCAGCTCCGGTCGTGATCTCGGAGTCCTGGGATGGAGTCCCGTGTCAGGCTCTCTGCTCGGTGGGGAGCCTGCTTCCCTTCCTCTCTCTCTGCCTGCCTCTCTGCCTGCTTGTGATCTCTGTCTGTCAAATTAAAAAAAAATCTTAACAGTAATTTTGGTGAGAGTGAGTTGTTTGTTCTGCTCTTCTGGAGGAGGGGCCTGTTGCACTGATTCTCAGGTGGACTTACCCTAGTGGAAAAGCACTTGCCATCCTAAGAGAAGCAGGATTTGGTGTAAGCAGCTCTAGACTCAACTAGGTGGTGCTGTTTTGCTCCCCTGAAGGCTCTTAGAACTCATGGGTGGATTGAATATTGGCTATGCCCTACCTTCTAGCCCCCACGCTGAAAATTCTTGCCCTCCACTCTTCAGTAAGCCCTCACAGAACAGCAATCACTCTTGTCTCTCCAGTTTCTGTCAGTACTGTGTTCACCTAGCCTGTGAGCAAGTGTTTTTATCTCAGTCACATGACTGAGTTTCAAAACTCAAAATTTATGGCTTCTTGCAGCTTGGACCACTGCTGTTCCTCCTGGGGGAGAGGGAATTGTCTCACCATGCTTCTGCATTTTGCTGGACCCTTCCCAGGAAAGGGGTCACATGACCATCTAGCAGTTTGCAGTTTATGACAACACAGAGCACAAAGGTGGCACCCACACTCCCTGTTCACAAACGGCTTCCCTGCTGCCAGTTAGGCATCACTGATTCTTCTTATAAATCCAGGGATCCTCCAACCATGCTGTCACACCTGGGATTCTGCCCCACTTCTCCACCTGAACACCTTTAAGCCAGTCACATCCCCCTCTGTAGGAGACTTCTAAAAGTTATGATTTTTCACTCTACTGATTTTTTTATTATGTTCAATTAGCTAACATATAATATATCATTAGTTTTTGATGTAGTATTCAATGATTCATTAGTTGCATATAATACCCAGTGTTCAACACAGGTGCCCTCCTTAATACCTGTCACCCAGTTACTCCATCCCCCTACCGCCCTCCCTTCTGTAACCCTCAGTTTGGTTCCCAGAGTCCAGAGTCTCTCATGGTTTGTCTTCCCTTATTTTTTTCCCCATTCAGTTTTCCCTCCCTTCCGCTAAGGTCCTCCATGCTATTCCTTATGTTCCACATATGAGTGAAACCATATGATAATTAACTTTCTCTGCTTGACTTATTTCACTTAGCATAATCCCCTCCAGTTCCATCCATGTCGATGCAAATGGTGGGTATTCATCCTTTCTGATGGTTGAGAAATATAGAATATTATGTCATCTGCAAATACTCAAAGTTTTACTTTATCCTTACCAGTGTGGATGTCTTTTATTTCTTTTTGTTGTCTGATTGCTATGGTTAGGACTTCCAGTATTGTGTTGAATAAAAGTGGTGATAGTGGACGTCCTTGTCTTTTCCTGGTCTTGGGGGAAAGCTTTGAGTTTTTCCCCACTATAATATTAACTATGGGTTTGTCATAGATGGCCTTTATTATGTTGTGGTATGTTCCCTGTAAACCTACTTTTTTGACTATTTTAGTCATGAAGGGATATTGTTCTCTGTCAAATGCTTTTTCTGCATTGAAGTGATCCTATGTTTTTTATCTTTTCTCATATTGATGTGATGTATCATATTGATTGATTTGCAAATATTGAACCACCTTTTTATTCTGGGAATGAATCCCACTTGATCACGGTGAATGATTTTACTAAAATATTATTGTATTTAATTTTGTTATATTTTGTTGAGAATTTTTGCATCTCTTTTCATCAGAGACAGTGGCCTGTAGTTCTCCTTTTTTGTAGTGTCTTTATCTGGTTTTGGTATCAGGGTAATGCAGGCCTCATAAAATGAATTTGCAAGTTTTCCTTCCTCTTTTTTTGGGATAATTTGAGAAGAATACATAGTAACCCTTTAAATGTTTGATAAATTTCACCTGTTAAGCCATCTGGTCCTGGACTTTTATTTTTGGGGAATTTTTTGATTAGTGATTGACTTTTGTTGGGGAGTTTTTTGATTACTGATTGACTTTTGTTGCTGCTAAATGGTCTGTTCAAATTTTCTCTCTTCTGATTCAATTTTTGGAGGTTTATATTTGTAGAAATTTATCTATTTCTTCTAGGTAATCCAGTTTGATGGCATATAATTTTTCATGAGATTCTTTTATAATCCACTGTATTTCTGTGGTGTCAGTAGTTATTTTTCCTTTTTCATACATGATTTTGTGTTGTTTTTTTTTTTACTTCTCCCTCTTTCATCAATCTGGTAAAAGTCTTATCAAATTTTGTTTTCAAAGAACCAGCACCTTTCATTGATCTGTTCTATTTTTTTTTAAGTACCTCCTTCATTTAATTCTCGAATCTTCATTATTTCCTTCCTTCTACAGGTTTTGAGTTTTGTTTATTTCTCTTTTTCTAGTTCCTTTAGATGAAACATTTGGTTTGAGATTTTTCTTGCTTCTTGAGGTAGGACTGTATTGCTATAA
Organism: Mellivora capensis; assembly: GCA_004024625.1. NCBI lineage: Eukaryota > Metazoa > Chordata > Mammalia > Carnivora > Mustelidae > Mellivora > Mellivora capensis. The sequence goes on along the minus strand of PISX010006591.1, from coordinate 73,941 downwards.
ACTTCCCTCTTAGCACCGCTTTTGCTGTGTCCCAAAGGTTTTGCATGATTGTGTTTTCATTTTGATTTGTCTCCATGTATTTGTTTTTATTTTCTCTTTGATGTCTTGGTTGTCCCATTCATTTTTTAGTAGCATGTTATTCAACCTCCGTGTATTTCTAGACTTTCTAATTTTTTTTTCTTGTTGATTTTTAGTTTCATAACATTTTGGTCAGAAAAGATGAGTGGTATTGCTTTGAACTTTTTTAATTTGTTGAGACTTGTTTTGTGGCTTAATATGTGATCTGTTCTGGATGTTCCATATGCACTTGAAAAGAATGTGTATTCTGCTGTATTAAGATGGATTATTCTGAACATCTTTTGAATCTATGTAGTCCACTGTGTTAAAGCCCCCTACTATTATTATCTATTACTTCCTTTATATTTGTTATTAGCTACTTTAAGTATTGAATGCTCCCATGTTGGGTGTATAAACAATTGTTATGTCTTCTTTTTTGATTCTCCTCTTAATGATTGATGTTCTTCTTTGTCTCTTATTACAATCTTTATTTTAAAGTCTGTTTTTTTCTGATACAAGTATTGCTACCCTGGCTTTCTTTTCACATCCATTTGTCTGTTAAATACTTCTCCATCCCCTCAATTTCTATCTGCATGTGTCTTTAGGTCTGAGATCAGCCTCTCACAGGCAGCATATAGCTGTGTCTTTTTTTAAATTTTGTTTTTAATTTATTTATTTGTCAGAGAGAGAGGGAGAGAGAGAGAGCGAGCACAGGCAGACAGAGTGGCAGGCAGAGGCAGAGGGAGAAGCAGGCTCCCTGCCGAGCAAGGAGCCCGATGTGGGACTTGATCCCAGGATGCTGGGATCATGACCTGAGCCGAAGGCAGCTGCTTAACCAACTGAGCCACCCAGGCGTCCCTAGCTGGGTCTTTTTTTATCCATTTTTTCACCCTATATCTTTAGATTGTTTATTCCATTTATATTCAAAGTAATTATTGATAAGTATGTATTTGTTGCCATTTTGTTACTTGTTTTATCATTGTTTTTGTAATTTTTCTCCATTCCTTTCTTCCCTTGCTCTCTTCTCTCATGATTAGTTGGCTTTCTTTAGTGAATATACCTGGATTCCTTTCTCTATTTTTTGCATATCTATTACTGGTTTTTGAATTTTGGTTAACATTTGGATTATATATAAGGTCTTCTGTATATGGCAGTCTATACTAAGTTGATATTTGGTTAAATTTGAACCCATTCTTAACTTCTCTCCTCCATACTTTTTAAGTATAGGTGTCATACTTTACATCCTTTTATTTTGTGAGTCCCTTTACTGGTTTTTAGACATCTACTTACTTTTACTGCTTTTGTGTTTCCTACTTTTGTAACTCTAGCTTATGGTCTTTCCTTTCCACTTAAATATTCACCTTTAACAATTCTTGCAGGACTGATTTAGTGTTCATGAATTCTTTTTACTTTTATTTGTCTGGGAAGCTCTCTTTCTATTATGAATTACAGCCTTGCTGGATAGAGTATTCTTGGCTGAAGATTTTTCCCATTCAGCACTTTGAATATATCATGCTACTCCCATCTGGCTTGCAAGTTTCTGGCAAAAAATCAGCTGGTTGCCTTATGGGGGTTTCCCTTTTATGTAACTATCTTTTCTCTTGCTGATTTTAAAATTCTCTCTATCACTACTTTTTGCCATCTTAGTTACTACGTTTCTTGGTGTGGACCTCCTTGGGTTGATTTTATTGTGGATCTCTCTCTGCCTCCTGAATTTGAATTTCTGTTTTCTTCTCCAGATTCAAGAAATTATAGGCTATTATTACCTCAAATAAATTTTCTGCCTCTTTTCTCTCTCTTCCTTGGGATCTGTATAAATCAAATGTTATTACACTTCATAGCACCACTGAGTTCCCTAAGTCTATTCTTATTTTGCACATTCTTTCATCTCACCTACTCAGCTTAATTACTTTGCGTTACTTTCTCCTCCAGGTCGCTGATTCATTCTTCTTGCCTCATCTAGTCTGCTATATAGTTCACCTCATGTATTTTTAATTTCATGTTCTTCATCTCTGATTGGTTCTTTTATGTCTTTTTTTTTTTATATATTTCATAAGGGTCTCACTGATGTCTTCCACTCTTCTCAAGTCCAGTGAGTACCTTTATAATCATTTCTTTAAACTCTCTATCAGGCATATGACTTATCTGTGTTTCACTTTGGTCTCTTACTGTAATTTTATTCTGTCATTTCATTTGGGACATATTCTTCTATATCTTCATTTTGTCTTACTCTCTGTGTCTGTTTCTATGTGTTAAGAAAGACAGCTATGTCTCCTGCACTTGAAAGTAATGACCTTATGAAGAAAATGTCCTATAGTGCCCTACTGTGCTGTATCCCCTGTTCAGAATCTGGCACTTCAGGGACGTCTCCAATATGTAATTTATACACCCTGCTGTTGTGGCTGAGCCATTTTGTCCCTCAGCCCAGTCATCCCCAGTGGCTCTCTTTGCCTGTTATAGGCAGTGTTTTCTCCCTGTGGTGTATTTGGGCAGTCTGGGGACACCTTGGGCTTGGTTAAGTCAGACCAGGCATTTTCCAGAGATGTAGTAGCAAGTAACCGCAAGGTGCTGTCCTCATGTTGTCCCATGAGAAGCTTTCATATGTGGGCAAAGCCTGAAGTCAGACCAGTTGTCTGCCTCCAGCCCTCTGCTAGGGTCTCAGTCTGAGTGGTTTGTGTGATTATCTTTCCCCCTCTCCAAGGCAGAAGTCACTTTGGTGTGGTGCTGTCCACTATAGGGGTTGGTTGCATACTCCCAGACCTGAGACACCACTGTGTATGGACTCTGGCTGAGAGCATATTGGAGAGTACGCATCCACTGAAGCATAGTGTGGGGGGTTAGTTGATGGGGTGATGGCGCTAGCAAGCTTTGTGTGCCCCTGGTCTTCTTTGTGAGGGGCCCTGCAATGATGGACTGAGATGGGCTGTCTGGAGCAGTGAATTAGTAGAAGCACTGCATGGGGGCTCAAGGCGGCATTGCTAGCAATTTACAGTCCAACTCTAGGGCTGGGGAGGGAAATGGCATCTTGGCAGATCGACTTTCCTGGAGTTGTTTCCCTATTAGTTCTCTCCCTCCAGGCCTTACTCTGAGATTAGTAAGTAATTCCTTCCCATATGCCCCAGGTACCTTTCAGACTGCTGCTTCTATGCTGTATCTCCACAGGCTGTTTATTGTGCTGTCCTTTTAAGGGTGGGGACTCAGTTTCTTCTTGCCCACCAGCTCTCCCAAAGCTGAGCCTGCTGATACTTTAAAATTTCAGGTTTTAAGTTCTGCAAGTTATAAGAGCTCATGAAATTTGGCCCCTCTGGTTTTTAAATGCAAATGTTATAGGAGTTTCTATTCCCTATGCAGACTTCCTAGTGTGGGGGTTTGTTTCTCACCCCTTTTCAGGCTCACACTGTCCTTCTGTCCTGCAAACAGTCCCAGGAGTCCCTTTAGTTCCTGACCATGTCTCCACCCTTCCTACCTTCTTTGACATGGCTTTTTCCTGCATTTAGTTGTGGAGTTTATTCCACCAGTCTTCAGGTCATTTTCCAGGTTATTTACACTGATATGACTGTTACCTAGTTGTATCTGTGAGAAGAGCTGAGCCTAGGGTCCTCCTACTCTGCCATTTTCTCTGGAAGTCCCCTTAACCAATATTTTTATGTTATCTACAAACAATTTATTTTAGAACCAAAAGTAAATGGGACAAATGTGAAAGGATGGAAAAAGTTATTCTAAGCAGATAGTAATTAAAAGAGATCAAGGGTAGGTATACTAATATCACATGAAAAGAGGTTTTAAGCCAAAAAATGTTGCAAGATATAAGGAAGAAAAAGACCATATTAGTGATGTCAGAAAGATGCAGAGAAGAAAAGACCAGCTTTTGTCCCCCCACAAGCCAGATGGTTTCACTTGGTGAATTCTACCAAACATTTGAAGAATTAACATCAGTCATTCTCCAATTCTTCCAAAATACTGGAGAAAGCAGTACACTTCAAAACTCATTTTACAAGGGTGGCATTAATCATGATACCAAAGCCAGACAAGGTCATTACAAGAAAAGAAAATTACAGGCCAATATCCTTGGTGAACAAAGATGCAAAATCCTTAACAAAATACTAGCAAACCAAATTAAACAGCATATTAAAAAAGATCATTCACCATGGCTAAGTGGGATTTATACTTAGGATACAAGGATGATTTAACATATGTAAATCAATATATGTGATATACCATATTTACAAAATGAAGGATAAAAGTCATATGATTATCTCAATAGATGCAGAAAAAGCACTTGACAAATTTCAACATCATTTCATAATTTAAAAAAAACTCTCAACAAATTAGGTGTAGAACAAATGTACCTCAACATTATAAGTCCATATATGATAAACCCACAACTAATGTCATATTCAGTCATGAAAATCTGAAAGCTTTTTCTCTAAGATCAAGAACAAGGACAAGAATGCCCATTCTCACCACTTCTATTCAACATAGTACTGGAAGTGCTAGCTAGAGCATTTAGGAAAGGGAAAGAAATGAAGGCATACAAATCAGAAAGGAAGAAGTTTTCTGTTTGTAGATGACATGATCTTACATATAGAAACCCTAAAAAGCCCACCAAAAAAACCCTTTTAGAACTAATAAATAAATTCAGTAATGTTACAGGGTAAAAAAATGAAAAACAAAAATCAGTTGAATTTCTATACCATAAAAACAAACTATCCAAAAAAGAAGTTAAGAAAACAATTGCATTATAGTAGCATCAAAAAGAATAAATACTTAGGAATAAATTTTACCAGAGTCGCAGGAACTGTACAAGAAAAACTATAAAACAATGATGAAAGAAATTGAAGAAAACACAAATAAATGGAAAGATTTCCTATGTTCATGAATTGGAAGAACTAATATTGTTAAAATGTCCATACACCTACAGCTATCTACAGATTCAGTATAATACCTCTCAAGATTCCAATGGCAATTTTTTTACAGAAATATAAAAAACAATCCTAGAATTCACTTGAAATCACAAGAGAATTAAATAATTAAAGCAAATTTGAGCAAGAAAGAACAAGCTGGAGGCATTACATTTCCTGATTTCAAATTATATTATAAATTTATAGCAATCAAAACAGTACTGTACTGGTATACAATGAGACACATGAACTAGAACAGATTCAAGAGTTCAAAATAAACCCATGCATATGGGGGCGCCTGGGTGGCTCAGTGGATTAAGGCCTCTGCCTTCGGCTTGGGTCATGATCTCAGGGTCCTGGGATCGAGCCCCACATCGGGCTCTCTGCTTGGCGGGGAGCCTGCTTCCCTTCCTCTCTCTCTGCCTGCTTCTCTGCCTACTTGTGATCTGTCTGTCAAATGAATAAATAAAATCTTTTAAAAAAATCCATGCATATGCAGTCAATTGATCTTTAACAAAGTTGCCAAGGATACACAATGGGAAAATGATAATCTCTTTAATAAATGTGCTGGGGAAATTGGATATTCACATGCAAAGGAAAGAAATTAGATCTTTATCTCAAAAAATTCATTTTAAATGAATTAATGACTTGAACAAAAGACCTGAAACCATAATAATCCTTTAAAAAAAATGCAGGGCACCTGGGTGGTTCAGTTGGTTAAGCGACTGCCTTCAGCTCAGGTCATGATCTCAGGGTCCTGGGATCGAGTCCCACATCAGGCTCCTCCTGCTCTGTGGGGAGCCTGCTTCTCCCTCTTTCTGCCTGCTACTCCCCATCTTGTGCTCTCTCTCTGTGTCAAATAAATAAATAAAATATTAAAAAAGAAAAGAAAGGAAAAACAGAGGAAAACTCTTTGACATTGGTCTTGGCATAATTTTTTGGATTTGACACCAAAGCCGGACATAACAAAGGCAAAAATAAGCAAGTGGGACTACATCAAACTAAAAAGTTTCTGCATAGTAAAGGAAACAATCAATACAATTATAAGAAAATCTATGGAATGGGAGGAAATATTTCCAAATTACCTGATAAGCAGTTATTATATAAAGTTATTATTCTATATATGTAACTCGTATAACTGAATAACAATAGTAATATACAAAACAAAAAGAATATACAAATGGCACACAAATATTTGAAAACATGTTCAACCTCACTAATTGTCAGAAAAATGTGACTCAAGACCACCATGAGATATTACCTCACAACTGTTAGGATGGCTGTTATCAAAAAGTCAATGCATAGGGGCGCCTGGGTGGCTCAGTGTGTTAAAGCCTCTGCCTTCAGCTCAGGTCATGATCCCAGGGTCCTGGGATCAAGCCCCACATCAGGCCCTGAGCAGGGAGCCTGCTTCCCCCTCTCTCTCTGCCTGCCTCTCTGCCTACTTGTGATTTCTTTCTGTCAAATAAATAAATAAAATCTTTAAAAAAAAGTCAAGGCATAAACAAGTGTTGGTAAAGATATGGAAGAAAGGGAAGCCTTGTTCATAGTTGGTGGGAATGTAAATTGCTACCACCATTATGGAAAACAGTGTCGAGATTCCTCAGAAATTAGCAATAGAACTACCATATGATCAAGCAGCCCCACTTCTGGTGTATAACCAAAGGAAATGAAAACAGATTACTGAAGAGACATATGTACTCCCACTATTTGTAGTTATAAAGATATAGAAACAACCTATGTGTTCATCAGTGGATGAGTAGATAGAGAAAATAAGGAATATATGTATAATTGAATATTATTCAGTCTTTCAAAATAAAGAAATCTGCCATTTGCAACAACATTGATGTACTTAGAGGATATTATGCTAAATGAGATAAGCCAGACACAGACAAGTACTGCATGATCTCTCTTATATGTTGAATCTTAGAAAAAAAAAGGCAAATTCATAGTTATAGAGCAGAGTGGTGGTTATCAAGAACTGGGAAGTGGGAGTTAGGGGACGTGTTGGCAAAAATGTACAAAATTTCAGCTATAAAATGAATAAAGTGTGCAGACCTAATGTATAGCATGGTGTCTATAGTTAATAAAAATGTATTAATAATGTATTATATAATTAAAATACTAAGAGAATAATCGCAAGTGTTGTACCACAACAAAATAGTAACTATGTAAGGTGGCAGATATGTTAATTAGCTTGACGTGGTAAGCATTTCACAATTTATGTGTGTATCAAAGCATCGCATTGCATATCTTAAATATATCCAATTTTTAACTGCCAGTCATACCTCAATAAAGCTGAAAAAAATGAGTAAAATAAAATATTTAACCCACGAGAAAAGAGAGATGGACATTTGATATTGATAAGATAGTCAATTCTTCAAGAACATTCTGTGGTTATAAACATAGAGTGCCCCAAAATGTAGGAAGTAAAAACTGGCAGCACTGAAGGAAAAAATACACAGTCCTATAATAATTGGAGATTTCAATAACCCATTTTCAATAATGGATAGAACACTTAGAAGATCAATACAGAAATGAAGGATTTCATAACACTGTAAACCAACTAGATGTGATACACATGAACAGAACACTCCACCCAAAAATAAAAGAGTACAAGTTCTTCTCATGAGCATGCAGGACATCCTGTAATATAGATCATATGTTAGGATGCAAAACAAGTCTCAATAAATTTAAAAGACTGTAATCATACAAAGGATTTTCTCCAACTTCAGTGGAATGTAACTAGAACTCGATAACCAAAGGAAAACTATAAATTCACAAATTTGGGAAATTGAACAACACTCTTAAACAACTAATGAATTAAATGAAAAATCACAAGAGAAATTTAAAAATCAAAAATAAACATAAATAAAAATAAATATAAATTAAATATAAATATAAATAAACATAAATAAAAATAAAAATAAACATAAAATTAAAAAGAACATACCAAAAATTTTAGGATGCAATAAAACAGTATTTGGAAGAGATTTTATGGTTATAAACACTTACAAAAGGAATAATATGTCAATTCAATATTCTTTACACCTTAAAGAATGAGAAAATGAAGAGCACTCTATCCCCAAAGTTAGCAGCAGTAAATAGGGATGATTATAGCAGAGATAAAACCAAATAAGGAATAGAAAATAGTAGAAATAATCAATAAGACCAAAATTGGGACTTTGAAAAGATCAACAAAATAAAGAAAGTTTTAGCTAGACTGGACAAAGACAGAGAGAGAGGACACAAATTACTAATATCAGAAATGAAAGGGGCACCTGGGTGGCTCAGTGGGTTAAAGCCTCTGCCTTCGGCTCAGGCCCTGGTCTCAGGGTCCTGGGATTGAGCCCTGCAACGGGCTCTCTGCTCAGCAGGGAGCCTGCTTCCCCCTCTCTCTCTCTGCCTGCACCTCTGCCTACTTGTGATCTCTCTCTCTCTGTGTCAAATAAATAAATAAAATCTTTTAAAAAAAGAAATGAAAGTGGAACATTACTACAGACCTTATAGAAACAGAAAGAATTATAATAGAAGGATTGTGTGCCAACAAATCAGAAACCTAGATGAAATGGAAAAATTCCTAGAAATACACAAACTATCAAAACTGACTCAAGAAGAAATTTTAAAAATTTTGAATATACCCAAAATAAGCAAAGAGATTTACTAATCAAAAACCAATCAAAAAAGAAAAGCTCAAGACAAGATGGTTTCACAGGTAAATTCAATCAGAAGAATAATTAACATGAGTCCTTCTCAAAATCTTCCAAAAGAGAGAGAGAGAGAGAGAAGTGAGGAACACATTCTCTAACCAGTGCAAGTAGGCAAGAAGAAAAAAAGGCATCGGAATTAGGTAGAAAAAAGTAAAATTACCTCTGTTCACACACAGTAAGATCTTATATGTGGAAGACCCTAAAGATCCTCCCCCAAAATCTGTTGCATTTACAGTATCATGAAAAAGAATAAAATACTTAGGAATAAATTTCATCAAGGAGGTGAAAATCTCAGTACACTAAAAACTAAAAACTTTTGCTAAAAACAATTAGATACAAATAAATGGAAAGACAGCTCATGTTCATGGATTGGAAAAATTAATGTTAAGTATGTCATCACTACCCAAGGTAGTCTACAGATTTGTTGCAGTCTCTATCAAAATCCCAGTATTTTTTGCATAAGTAGAAAATTCCATCTTAAAATTCATATGAAATCTTAAGGGACCCCAAATAGCTAAAATAATCTTGAAAAAGAACAAAGTTCTAGGTCTCATTTATTCATTTCTAAACTTACTACAGAGCTACAGTAATCAAAACAGTGTGCTACAGACACAATGAAATGTGTCTATATGGAACAGAAGTAAGAGCCTACTAATAAATCCTCACATATATGTGACCATATATATCCTCACATATATGGTCAGGTGATTTTTGAAAAGGGTAGTAAGACCGTTCAATGGAGAAATGATGGTCTTTTCAACAAATGGTATTGGGAAAATTGGACATGCACATGCAAAATAATGAAGTTGGACCCTTACACCATATACAAAAATTAGCTCAAATGGAAAGCTACAGAACCTTTAGGGAAAAAAAAAATACAGAGGCTGGTGCCTGGGTCGCTCAGTTGGTTAAGCATCTGCCTTTGGTTTAGGTCATGATCTCAGGGTCCTGGAATTGAGCCCAGCACTGGGCTCCCTGCTCAGTGGGGAGTCTCCTTCTCCCTCTCCTTCTGCTCCTCCACCCCCCAATTCATGCTCTCCTGCACATGTGCTCTGTCTCTCAAATAAATAAATAATCTTTAGGAAAAGCCATATGCAAAAAGTCTCATAACATTGGATTCTGGCAATGATTTCTTAGACATGACGTCAAAAGCAGAGGAAACAAAAGTAAAGGTAAACTGGACTACATTAAAATTTAAACTTCTGAGCATCAAACCACAAACAACAGAGTGAAAAGGCAACCTATGGAATGGGAGAAAATGTTCATAAATTAAATATCCAATAAATGTCAAGTATCAAGTATCCAGAATATATAAAGATTCTTAAAACTTGACAACAAAATGACAAACAACCCAACTACTAAATGGGCAAATGATTTAACTAGACATTTCTCTAAAGAATATATGTGAAAGACCAAAGAGCTCATGAAAAGATGATTGACATCATTAGTCAATAGAGAAATGTAAATCAAGACTACAGTGAGATGCCACTTCACACCCACTAAGAAGTCCAAAATATAAAATACATACATATGTACATACATACAGAAAAGAGAGAGAGAGAGAGGAAGGAAGGAAAAGAATAAGTGTTAATGTGGATGTGGGAAACTGAATCCTCATATATTGCTACTGGAAATGTAAAATGGTACAGCTGCTGTGGAATATACTTTTTCAGTTTCTCATAAAGTTAAACATAAAATTATCTTGTGACCCAAACAATTCTAGTCCTAGGTATATACTCAAATTAAAAACAAGTGTTCAAAAGTTATACACAGTTGTTCATAGAGCACTAGCCATTATAGCCAAAAGATGGAAATGGAATATCCATCAACAGATGAAATAGGTAAATCACTGGTGTTATGTCCATAAAGGAATATTATCCAGGTATAACAAGGAGTGCATTACTGATACATGCCGCAGCATGGATGAAAACTTTCTGCTAGAAAGTTCTCTTTCTAGCAGACCACATATTGTTTGATACCATTTGTATGCAATATCCAGAAAGGAAAGAAATCTAATGAGATAGAAAGTAGATTAATGGTTGCCAGGATCTGGGGATGGGGGAAATAAGGAATTATTACTTAATGTAATATGGGGTTTCCTTTTGAGGTGATAAAAATATTCTGAAAGTAGATAGTGGTGATGGCTGCCCAATACTGTAAATATACCGAATGCCATTATCTACACTATGAAATGTGCATTTTAAAATTAAATCTTATGTTATGTGAATTTTAGCTCAATAGAAATAATTGTCCCCTCCACCCTATTTAGAAAGCTTGTAGGCCAATAGAAAGGCTGAATGGTTGGGAATTTTGTAGAATTTTGGTAAGATTTAGATAAGAATTGCAAATGTCTAACATTTAAGACCACGTTTTCAGCCTTTTTAATTGGTAAAAAGAAAAGGTGAGTCTTTGGGTCCAATTGATAGCCATGATATTAATTTCTCTAATACCCAGTACATCCCAATCTATCACCAGTTGACCACCTAAAATGTGTTTACTGTTTCATTGCATTCTAAATCTCAAAAAGGCTTAGTTAGTGCCAGAAAGAAGGCATCCAAACATGACATCTTATTCCAATCCAGAACTTACTTGTTGAATAACCACGAGGTTTTCATCACATACTACCAGTAACAGCTCTGCCTCTGCCTTTCAAGCAGGTGCAGAATACACAAAAGGTATTTCCCAGGACGGCCCCCAAATTAAAGGACTGTCTGAAGTGCTACTTTTAATTATCAAAATTAAATAGAATTGTTTAAAACTTTATACTAAAAACTAGAAAAGCTAAAATTTAAAATGATAGTATCAAATATTTTTAAATGATTTAAGAAATTGGAGTTGTACCTTTACAACTTTTAGTTACTTATTAGCCACTACTTTTAAACTAATCACATGAAGTAGGTATTATCTCCTCTGTTTTACAGATGAAGAAACTTGGGCTGAAAGTATCTGATTTTCCAAAGTGATTTCTTCCCTATTAAGTGGAAGAGATGAGGTTTAAACCCCCAAAATCTGATCACAGATCCTTCTCTTTTTCACCTTTGCCTACCTTTTGGCCCAGGCAGAAGAAAGCTTTCAAGTCTGTTACTTTTGGAAAATTGTTGACATATCTTTTGCAAGATTAGCCAAGTGTGATGCCAACATTGGCAAAAAGCTTAATATCAGGCTAAAAATTTCTGAAATAGTAAGAATACCCAAACTTCTACTCATTTGCAAGATTAGAATTTAGTGTCACAAGCAGTCTCATCCAGCTTCTCTAAGAGTGTAACCTAGGAAGATACAACTTAGTAACATTCATAGTTAATCATCAACAGGGTCCTGGCAGCAAGCTATCATACATCTATACGTAACATTATTATGGTATAATGGAGTGGAAAGGGCACAAGTCTTGGTATCAGGTGAACTGGGTTTACCTTAGTTTTGCTACATACTAGTTAGTATAACCATAAGACTAAGTACTTGCTAAGTTTATTTATAAAACAATACTATCCTATCACATGGACTTATGAAGATTGAGATAAAAGCCAGATAAAATAATTAAGATAATTATGCTGAGAAAGTTATAAACCAAATCGATACCTAGACTTCAACAGTAGATAACAAATATCTTCATCTAAATTGATGTTTTTAGGGACGCCTGGGTGGCTCAGTTGGTTGAGCGGCTGCCTTCGGCTCAGGTCATGATCCCAGCATCCTGGGATCGAGTCCCACATCGGGCTCCTTGCTCAGCAGGGAGCCTGCTTCTCCCTCTGCCTCTGCCTGCCACTCTGTCTGCCTGTGCTTGCTCTCTCGGTCTCTCTCTCTCTGACAAATAAATAAATAAAATCTTTAAAAAAAAAAAAAAAAAATAAATTGATGTTTTTAACGTTTTCTTTGAACCTTGGAAAATAAAGTCTCGCCTCTCACTTCTGCTTCTAGTTCCACTTGTCCTATTCAGACAAGGAACGCTATGAAAATGAAGAGAGACCTGAGGTCCAGAAGCAGATGCTCATCGATATGGCCAAAAAGCTACCGGTTTACACAAGAACTGGGAGTGGAGGTCAGTTCATCCAAAGTCATTTAGAGAAGGGGCAAGTCACCTTTTGAGATTGGCAAAGATCTCAAAAAGGCTAAGTCATATATATCCACAGGTTCATCTGTATGGCCTGTAGCACTGGAGTCTACCACTAACATTTTGCTATGTTACTTTATCATATATCTGGCCACAAATCCATCCCTCATTCCTCATTCATCAAGCCTATTTTTTCATACATTTCAAACTAAGTAGCAGATACCAAATATACATCTACCTAAATATTTTATCATTCTTTTTTGAGTGAAATTTGCATACAAAAACACAAATCTTAAGTTTGCCATTCAGTGTTTTGACAAATGTACACATCTGTGTAACTGAAACCTCTATAAATAGTACCACATCCCCAGAAAGTTCTCTCATGCTCCTTCCCAGTCAATCCCACCAACCACCACCAAGGCAACCACTATTCTGATAGTTTTGCATCATAGATTAATTTTACCAGCTCTAGAATTTTATATAAACGTAATCATGTAGTATGTACTGTTGTGTCTGGCTTCTTTTATTTAATATAATATTTTGAGATTCATTCACATTGCTGTGTACTTTATTCCTTTTATTGCTGAGTAGTATTTCATTGAATGAATATATAATATTTTACCCATCCACCAGTTGATGCACATTTGGTGTTTTCAGTGCTTAGCTATCATGAGTAAATCTGCTATGAATATTCTTGTGCAAGTATTTGTGCAGAGATATGTCATCTTTTCATATGTCCAATATGGAATCTTAACTCTTAGTTTTCATCTGTATGATATAAGTATTATTCTGGTACTAGCTGAACCAGTTTTCCACCATTCAAAATTTGAAAATCAAACCTCTTTTGACAAGTCATCCTAATGTTTCTAATAAGGAAGATTGTGTTTCAAGGCTTTGGGAATTATACTGTTAGACATTTATGCTCATCTGTTTATCATTCATTTATTCAGTAATCATTTATTAAGATCCTATGTGGTGATTTGGAAAATTTTAGTATGGTCTGGGTATTAGATATTAAGGACTTATTATTCATTGTATTAGAGCATTGATTGTATGGTGGTCATGATTTTTTAAAATCTTCATGCATACTGAAGTATGGTGAAAAGTAGACAGGAAATTATTTGTATAATTTCTCACAGTAGTAAACAGAATGATGTGACAGAACAGAGACTGGTTACAAACTAAAGGTATATGGGATGAATTGGACCTGAGATAAATGTTGTTTGATCGCTAATGTATCTTTAAACCTTTGTATTTGTTACTGATTTTTAACAATTAGAATATTTCCACATGAAAGTCCTTATTTCTGGCTTCTCCTGAAAACTCAGACTCTCTGGCAACATTCAGTCTACATTTTCACATGGCAAAAATTAGCTAAAGCTGAGTAGTAGCCACACTCTTTAAATAAGGCATACATTCTCAGGTTCCCTCGGTCTCCAGCTGGCTGCTTCACTCACTACTCACTATTCTCTGGACCCTTGAATCATTTGTTTGCAGCCCTATGATATAGAAAAGGCTTCTCTTAGGAAACATTCTTTGGTTAGAGACCTGAATAATAAAGTCCAGCAGGAAGTAAAGACCAGAGGGACTAGCATCGCGGGCAGAAGGTACTGCAAGTACAAAAGGCCCTTAGACAGGAACAAGCTTGCAGTATTAGAAGAGTGGACAGGCAGCCATGTGACTGGAGTATAGCAGGTAGAGAGTGATACCAGTTAAAACTGAAGAGGCAAGCAAAGGCCAGATGATGCAGGTCATGGTAAGGAGTTCGGATTTTATTCTAATGGTGTTGGAAGTCCATTGAAGGGTTTAGGTAAAAAGTGATATAATCTGATTTACATTTTAACAGATCATCTGGCTGTTCTGCAAAGAACATATTATGGGAAGCAAGAATGAAAGCAGGGTAAAAACTTAGGCATCTATTACAGTCACCTAAATGAGAGACAATAGTGGCTTAAACTGGGCAATGGCATCACTATATCTTTAAAAAACATGCTGAAGAATTAAACATGCATGTCCCTCTCCCTTTTTCATTGCCTCAATTATAAGCATACTTTTGTCATCCCCCATTGCTAGACATAAACACAAACTGCTGAATTAGCAGTCCATTATGCTAAATTAATTATATGAGCTTAATGTATACTTCAGTTATAATTATTATATGAGCTCAAATTATTCATGATTTTAGTTGTTTCACTTAATAATAATTACATTAAATGTAGTTATACTTTATTGATGAACAGAGAGAAAATGGGAAGAAAAATGCCTTTCATTAAGGGAAATAAAGAAAGAAAGGAAGGAGAGAAGGAAAGAAGAGGGAGGGAGAATATATATATTTTTTACTATTAGACTTACAGAGTGAAGAGAACCCTGAATGAACTAAGGGGTTAGAAAAATTATAGTAGTCATAGTCCTGCCACTCACTTGCTGTGTGATCTTGTGAAAGTCACTTGATATGTCTCAAGTCTTTACTTCCTTCATCTGTGAAATGGTCAATTGAATTAATTGTTTTTATATAGGAAAGTTGGAGTAAATAGAATCTAAATGATTTTCCCAAGATCATTCAAGCATTTGACAGTATTGCTTCTTTTATAATACCAAATCTTATTATCAGATATCCAGATACAAAAACTTTTCCCTTTACCTTCATCCCCCAAAAGGTGCCTTCAAGATTGATTTAACAGGGGAAAGAAATATGTACACAATTCTCTTCTGTGATCTGCCTTTTTCTTGATAACTTGAGATGAGCTTGACTACCTGTAATCAATGTATAACAAGCCATCCAAATAGGCTACTGAGATATATGGTGTCATATTGAGTCCTAACCAATGCTAACCACCTTGTTTTTCATATAGCTGTTAGATTCTGTGACCGGTGCCATTTGATCAAGCCAGATCGCTGCCACCACTGCTCTGTCTGTGCCATGTAAGTGACATCCACATTTCCTCTGGGCTGAGCTTAGACAGCAAAGTGACTGATCCTAACATGTGACCATGCCTAGATAAGAGCATTTCCTTTCAATCATAATGAATACATGCCACAAACCCTCTTGGAATGATGATGATTCAAACTATTCTAAAGATAGGAAGGAGATATAAAACCCCATTTTATTTTTTTAATTTAATTTTTTTTCATTTCTTTTCAGTGTTCCAGAATTCATTGTTTATGCACCACACCCAGTGCTCCATGCATTATGTGCCCTTCATAATACCCACCACCAGGCTCAACCAACCTCCCACCCCCCGCCCCTCCAAAACCCTCAGATTGATTTTCAGAGTCCACAGTCTCTCATAGTTCAACTCCCCCTCAAAATTCTCCCAATTCCCTTCTTCTCTCCATCTCCCCATGTCCTCTGTGTTATTCCTTATGCTCCACAAATAAGCAAAACCATATGAGAATTGACTCTCTCTGCTTGACTTATTTCACTCAGCATAATCTCTTTCAGTCCCGTCCATGTTGATACAAAAGTTGTGTATTCATCCTTTCTGATGGACGCATAATACTCCATAGTATATATGGACCACATCTTCCTTATCCATTCATCTGTTGAAGGGCATCTTGGTTCTTTCCACAGTTTGGCAATTGTGGCCATTGCTGCTATGAACATTGGGGTACAGATGGCCCTTCTTTTCACTACATCTGTATCTTTGGGGTAAATACCCAGTAGTGCAATTGCAGGGTCATAGGGAACCTCTATTTTTAATTTCTTAAGGAATCTCCACACTGTTTTCCAAAGTGACTGCACCAACTTGAAATCCCACCAACAGTGTAAAAGGGTTCCCCTTTCTCCACATCCTCTCCAGCACACGTTGTTTACTGTCTTGTTAATTTTGGCCATTCTAACTGATGTAAGATGGTATCTCAATGTGGTTTTGATTTGAATCTCCCTGATGGCTAGTGGTGATGAACATTTTTTCATGTGTCTGTTAGCCATTTGTATGTCCTCATTGGAGAAGTGTCTGTTCATGTCATCTGCCCATTTTTTGACATGTTTATCTGTTTTTTGAGTGTTGAGTTTGAGGAGTTCTTTGTAGATCATGGGTATCAGCCCTTTGTCTGTACTGTCATTTGCGAATATCTTCTCCCATTCTGTGGGTTGCCTCTTTATTTTGTTGACTGTTTCCTTTGCTGTGCAGAAGCTTTTTGAGATGACATGATACTTTATATGGAAAACCCAAAAGACTCCACCCCCAAACTACTAGAACTCAATCAGCAATTCAGTGATGTGGCAGGATACAAAATCAATGTATGGAAGTCAGTTGCTTTCTTATACACTAACAACAAAAATACAGAAAGGGAAATTGGAGAATCAATTCCATTTACTATAGCACCGAGAACCATAAGATACCTGGGAATAAACCTAACCAAAGAGGTAAAGGATCTGTACTTGAGGAACTACAGAACACTCATGAAAGAAATTGAAGAAGACACAAAAATATGGAGGACCATTCCATGGTCCTCAGAGTCAGAAGAATAAACATTGTTAAAATGTCTATACTGACATGTTAAAATGTCTATAGTAACATTGTTAAAATGTCTATACTGCCTAGAACAATCTATATTTTCAATGCCATTCCAATCAAAATTCCACTAGCATTTTTCAAAGAGGTGGAGCAAACAATCCTAAAATTTGTATGGAATCGGAAGAGACCCCAAATTGTTAAAACTCCATTTTAAAAATAAATGTTCAGGGTGCCTTGGTAGCTCTGTCAGTTGAGCATCTGACTCTTGATTTCGGCTCAGGTCATGATCTCAGAATCCTGGGATGGAGCCCCATATCAGGTTCCACACTCAACAGGGGGTCTGCTTCTCCCCTTCTCCCTCCACCCATCCCCTTGCTCACATTCTCTCTGTAAAAGAAATAAATCTTTTTAAAATTTTTTTTTTATTTTTTAAATTTCTTTTTGGTGTTCCAGAATTCATTGTTTATGCACCAAACCCAGTGCTCCATGCAGTACGTGCACTCCATAATACTCACCACCAGGCTCACCCAACCTCCCACCCTCTACCTACCCCAAAACCCTCAGATTGATTTTCAGAGACCACAGTCTCTCATGGTTCATCTCCCCCTCCAATTTCCCCCAACTCCCTTCTCGTCTCCAGCTCCTCATGTCCTCCGTGTTATTCCTTACGCTCCAGAAATAAGCAAAACCGTATGATAATTCACTCTCTCTGCTTGACTTATTTTTTTTAAAAATTAAAAAATGGGGCACCTGGGTACCTCAGTCAATTACGCATCTGCCCTTTAGCTTATATCGTAATCCTGGGGTCCGGGGATCAAGCCCTGCATCAGACTCCCTGCTCATTGGGGAGCCTGCTTCTCTCTCTACCTCTGCTGCCTGCCCTGTTTATGGTCTCTCTCTCTTAACACTCCCTCTCAAATAAATAAGTAAAATCTTTAAAAATAAATAAATAAGTAATTTTAAAAATCAAAAAATAACAATAAGTGGGGTGCCTGGGTGGCTCAGTGGGTTAAAGCCTCTGCCTTCCGCTCAGGTCATGATCCCAGGGTCCTGGGATAGAGCCCCACATTGGGCTCTGCTCAGCAGGGAGCCTGCTTCTCCCCCTCTCTCTCTGCCTACCTTTCTGCCTACTTGTGATCTCTGTCAACTAAATAAATAAATAAAATCTTTAAAAAACCATAAATAAAATAATTAATCAATAAAATTTTTTTAAATAAAAAATAAATAACAATAAAATGTTCTATTTCAGAACAGTTTTAGATTTATAAAGTTATTGTGATGATAGTTCTTATATGTCCTACATCCAGTTTCCCCTGTTATCAAACTCTTACATTAATATGATACATTTGTTACAAATAATCAACCAACACCAGTACATTATTTTTTTGAAGTCTGTAATCTGGTTAGAATTCCTGTTTTTCTCTAGTGTTCTTTTTATTTTCAAACATCCCATCCAGGATACCACATTACACTTAGTTTGCATGTCTTCTTAGGCTATTTTAACACTTTCAGTTTCTCAGACTTTACTTGTTTTTGATAACCATGACAGTTTTTAAGATTTTAGGATTAATGGTGGGGTATTTTGTAGAATATCCCTCAGTTGAGATTTGTCCAATATTTTTCTCATGATTAGACTTGGATACTGCGTTTTAGATAGGAAGAGCATAGAGGTAAATTACCATTATCATTGTATTATATCAAGGGCATATATTATGAACATGACTTATCACTGTAATATTAATCTTGATCATCTGGCTGAGGTAGTGTTTGTCAGATTTCTCTAATGTAAATTTACTCTTCCTCTGCTGCTTCCTTTACCCTTTAGAAAGAAGTCACTATGTATAGCCTAAATGAAAGGAATGGGAAATTATGCTCCCCGTCCTTGAAGGCAGAATATCTACATAAGTTTTTAAAATTCTTCTGCGTGAGAGATTTGTCTCTTCTCCCTTATTTGTTAGTTTGTTTTTTTATTATTCATATAATTATATAGGCATGGATAATCACTTTATATTTTGGGTTATACCTCAGTACCACTTTATTTTGGTACTCAAATTATTTTAGCTTTGTAAAGTCACATCTTTATGTTAATATAATCTTCATGTCCTTCTTGGGTGTATGTTCCACTCATATTTCTCTTATTATTGATTGAAAGAAATCTGTCAAAATATCAGAAATAGCCAAAGTAAAACAAATAAATCACCAGATTAGTAATTGGTAATTTTTAAATTTTTTAAAAGATTTTATTTATTTATTTGAGAGAGAGAGAACACAAGCAGGGGAGGGACAGAGGGAAGGAGAGAAGCAGGCTCCTGGCTGAGCAGGGAGCCTGAGGCGGGGCTTGATCCCAGGTTCCCAGGATCATGATCTGACCTGAAGGCAGACAATCAACTGAGCCACCCAGGGGCTCCTACTTAGCAAAATTTTATTGTGTACACACCAAAAAGACAGTTTGCAAACCAGGAGCACTCAAACCAAAACAAAAAATAAGACTTGAGATATATTGTTATAAAACAGCTTATATAGTGAGAAAACAATTATTATGAGAATATACAATTATTCTTTACAGTGATTAGTTAGAATAGTCAGAATTTTCTTAAATGATAGAGAATTGGTCAGTGGTTACTTTATGTCAACCTTAGAAAACAGATTAAGTTTTACTAATGATTTCCAGAGGCATAAGCAAAAAATGACCCAGGTCCAGTCAGTCTAATAAAATAAGCTAAATTAAGCTTTATTT
The DNA here is from genome assembly GCA_004024625.1 of Mellivora capensis. NCBI lineage: Eukaryota > Metazoa > Chordata > Mammalia > Carnivora > Mustelidae > Mellivora > Mellivora capensis. Next base: position 54,028 of record PISX010006591.1, on the reverse strand, counting down.
GTATGACTAAACTGGTTTTGTCAGCTTGGGAAATTTTCAAGGATGGTCTCCATTGGTCTTTTATTTTAACAGACTGTAACCATATGTTTGTTTTTTTCCTGTACTTTTGTTAATCTGCATATTGAGCAAAATGAGGGGAGATATCTTAGACTTCCGGGCATGTAACTTGCAGCCAGCATAATCCTGGAAAGTGTTGTTATTGGTTCATAGTAGAAATAACTGAGAACAAAATAATTTTATAGTAGCTTATAGTGGAAATCTAGGAATGAGTGTACCGGTCCCATGTAATTATACTGGTGAGACAAGTTCAATTATGAGGTGTTACTTCATTTCCATAGCTCTACTTATCACACGTATTTTGTTTCTTTTGTAGGTGTGTATTAAAAATGGATCATCACTGCCCCTGGTATGTCCCTTTGATTCATTTCTTTACTCTAAAAGGGTCAAAGTTGCTCAAAATGCCTACTCTCCTAAGCATAGTTTTAACATGTTTGTTTCTCTAACCATAAATCACTGGGTCTTGTATGTACATGGGGGTAGAGGAGGCATAACATTTAAAGCAAAAATAAATAATACCACCAAAGGTATGGTAGTGAATTCCTGGGCTCACAAAACTAATGGTCTTTTGTCTGTTGGCTTTAGTAGTTGGGTATAGTAATGAAATCAAGTACAAACAGTTCTCTTCTTTGACATTATACAATTCATTCTGTTTTTAGTTGTCTTGATGTTTGAAATATTCTAGATTATTAACTTCAGCAATTCTTCTCCAAATTTTGAATGTCTGACTTAGAGAACAAGTCTGAAACCATCTAACTACAGAGAATATGTCACTCTATACTAAGTATAGCTGTTAAGATTGCAATATGTTTTTAGCTTCCAAGATTCAGGTTTTCTTGGGTGGATCAGGAACCAGTCCAGAACTATTAAGTAGGCCAGGTGTCTCTACACCTGTAAATGAAAAGAGAAACAAATGAGACATGAACTTGTTTTTCCAGTCTGTTCCTATTAAGGGACTTCTGTTTCTGTTGAGTTTCTACACAGCACATAATGAAGCAGCAGGAGTAACGTACTTCCATTGCTGTGTTCACTTATGTATCCATGTGTTCTCAATCAATGGATCCTGATTTCAAATTACTTTTTCTTTTTTTTAGGGTTAATAATTGCATTGGATTTTCCAACTACAAATTCTTTCTTCAGTTCTTAGCTTATTCTGTTCTCTACTGCCTGTACATTGCTACAACAGTCTTCAACTATTTCATCAAATATTGGAGAGTAAGTTAAATAACCCTGAAAGGTCACCCCCAAAACATACACCTACTCCAATCTGTGATGTTTTCCAACTTTTTTTTTCATTTTGAAATAGCTAAGGTAACCAGAAAGGAAGGCACCAAAAACAAGTTTCCCCATGTTGAATATTCTGAGATTTAGGAGTTTGTTATTTAAGGATTCTGCTAAAACAAATTTCTGTCATACACGAGAATCTTGTTAAGATCTTTAGGAACCTAACTCCTTGACTCTTAGTGATTCTTAACAATGTACTTACCTAGCCAAGTTTAAAAAGTTCTTCCCAATTATAGATTTTAAAAATGTTGAAACTAGTTTTGAATCTCTAGTTTCCTAAGAAAAATCTCTAGTATTCCTAAGAATACAAAAATATTCCCTCATTGTCAGAAAATACTTTCTTACTTCCTGTTCAAAGGAGAGTTGCAAAATTCCTACTGGACAGAAAAATTCATTGACTCATCTTCACACATGGCCAAACTGAAATGGGAATTCTTATTTGAAATTTGTATGACAAACACTGGGTTGGGAATTAGGAAAACTGAGTTCTAATACTGGCTCTGTTACCTGCTTCACTGGCTCATCGCCAAGATCAAATGAAACATGATTTTTATTTTGATGATTATAGTGAAATCTAAAAGAGAATTTCACATTTCTTCTACAAAATTTCCATCATATCCCATCTATTTCCAAAAGAATTCAAGGCAGGAAAGAATGTAAATCCTGTGACCAGATTAAAGATTATAATAAACTAGAGAACAATGGAGAAAGACAGGCAGTGAGAACCTAAATACCTGAGAATAGTTAAATTATTAATTAGTGCTTTGATCCTGACTAATATAGAAAATACAGGATAAAAAATTATAGTGATATGTGCTTTTCATTTTCCCAACTTTCTTAATTCAGATATTTAATGACTTTAAGAATCAGGAATTATGGGGTACCTGGGTGGCTCAGTCGGTTAAGCATCTGCCTTCAGCTCAGGTCATGATCCCAGGGTCCTGGAATCAAGCCCTGCATCAGGCTCCTTGTTCAGCTGGAAGCCTGCTTCCCCCTCAGCCCCTTCCCTTGCTCATGCTCACTATTTCTCTCTCTCTGACAAATAAATAAAATCTTTTTAAAAAATCTTCAAGATATAAAAGAGCAGAAATGAAATGTTCTCATAAATTTTCCCCAAATACAAAATGTTTCATTATCTTGGCATCTCTTCTTTGGCTCCTTTCCACATCACAGGATCTCTTATCTATTGTTCAGGTTTTCATGAGCTGTTTGGCATCCCATTCACACACTGAGCTACTACCCTGAATGTAAAGAAAATCTACCATATCCAATTCAGCAGGGAAAGTGTCAACCTTGGTCTTCACTACAGGCCTTACTTGGTCTTCACAGTAGGGTAGTATTTAAGAACTCATAACGGAGTAAACAATGTTGCATTTTATACATTTTGCCTTGACCCTCCAAGCCAGTCAGTCATCAAATACCACAATGCCAGCCATCCAGGTGATGTATGTTTTTTTCACTCATGAAATATAATATTTGGATGTGAATTAATTACTAAAAATATGCCAGTATTCACAAGCACAAGATGAACATGGGCTTGTCCTTTTCTTATTCCTTCATTTTTCTCTACAGTAGATTAGCTCATGCCTGACAAATGGGACATAAGAGAAACTGTCTTGGCTTACTCTCGTAATGAAAAGGGCATTGACAATTCAGAAAAATGCTTCTTTGCAGTCTCTCCAGTCAGAAAGCACTTTGAGGTGGTTTAGAGAAGGCCTTCTCAGTTTAAATTGAGTCTCACTTTAAAATAAAAAGTAAACACTGCCATGTATTCTAAAAACCATGTATCAAGGTGACTAGTGGTTCTCCTAAGAACAGCAACCTCCGTTTGTAGGATACTTTACCATTTTCAGAGCACTTTTATATCTATTATCTCATCTTCTCCTTACCACAACCTTATAAAGTACACAAAACAGGCATTGTTAGTCTCATTTAAACTTGGTAAAACTGAGACTCATAGTAGTTAAGTGACTTGCTCAGGATCACCCAGCTTTCAGTTTCAAAATCAGGACTGGAAGCTATCTAACCCTAAGCCCAGAGATCTTAAACACTATACCATATCTGCCTGCCCTTTATGGTCCTGCTATGGAGAAGCTAGAGCTCCTTTGGAATAAAGAATTTAGAACACAATCATTGGTCATGTTTTTCCTCTATATATCATCTTGAAGAGTAGCTACTTAGATAGGAAATTGATCTTTTGCCTTATGAAAAAAGTAATAACATACACCTTCCACACTGGGCCATGAATCTCCTCATAGAGACTATGAATTATTTTAGAACCAAGATAGTAGTAGTATTCTACCAGTATTCCCCTGAAGTGTTCCTAGCGGTTGTTGCTTTGAGTAATTTAGCTTAGTTATCTCCTGGGAAGGTAATTTTGAACATAGGGCCATCAACCTCGTCCAACAAAAAAAGGGGTAGAGACTTTATCAAGAGGTACCCTTTAGCAGACAAAAGACTATAAGAGTAATTACTATAAAAGTAATTAGGGGAGGGAAAGAATTCCAGTTTAGCTACCCAAGGTCTGAACTGAGTTTCTATCAGCACCTCTTGCCTAGACATTTCCTATTACCCATTCAAACATGAAAGACAAGAAGTAAAGTAAATGTAAGCTGTAAAAGCTTTAACAAACATACTCAAAAAGTAGAGATTATGAAAGCAAAAACCCAGCTAGGCAAAAACCACTACAAAACTGTACATAAATTTTTTCTATAAACTCAAAACAAACACAAGCCAATCAAATTCAGTTTGGGTGCTTAGGCCAAGATTTTGTGGAGGGATCATTTAAGAAAGGAGCTTCAGATGAAGTTTTCTGAAGGTTGAAGTCCTTGAGGTGACTGTGTCCTGGGTGTTCTGCCCCTATGCAAATTTTACCCAGAATACTGGTCAGCTGAATACATCTGACTAACTGACTTCCCCTAATCTTCATCCTCCAAACATATATACTGTGAAAGATCCCCAAAATTTCCTTACATCAAAATGAATAAAAATCTTCTCTAAGAAAAAAAAACTGTGCTATGTGAATTTTCCAAGTGTTTCCAAGTCTTAATTTTTTCCTTCCAAACTGAAGTAGAACCAGATCCTAATGTTAACACCCACTTCAATCAAAAATCACCTTTAACTTTACTACTCAAAGCATATGGAAATATTTTAATGCAATTCATCATGCCAAAACAATGATCAGCACAGGAAAGAGGGGAATAAAAAACTTCTCTCAACTACCCACTCCAAAACTGAAAATGTTTTCTAAAGTTCTCTTTAGAAGATAAAATGTTATACAGTATGCATGCTGGTTTATGGCTGCATGTAAAAGAAGAAAGCTGGTACCACATGGAAAATAAGATGTCCCAAATAACTATAAAAGTCTTTACCTACTTTTACAATTGCCTGTCAAATCCTGCTGATTTTACTGTCTAAAGAGCTATCTCACAGGTTGTGATATACCAACACATTCTACTTTAGCTATAAAAAAAAACCACACAAAATTTTCAGTAGCTTTAAAGTCAGATTATAGCTTATAGGTAGAGCATTTTGAAATTCTACCTATGTGTTTTAACTTCCTATGTGTATCATTGTGATGTTTTCAATATACATATATCCAAGGAAACATGACATATAAAGTATTTCAGAATAACCCATTCTGAGACAAGAGGATGAACCATATAACCTCAAAGTCACCTCTGCCCAGTGGCTCATAATTTGCAAACTAAATGGAGTACGAGCTTTAAGAAGTTGTATACCAGTTATGGCCTGAATATACCGTTTTTATACTACTATTTTCTAATTTTTGCAGTATATACTCTGTTTTACACTGAACTTAATCAAGGATCCAATTTGGGCTTTGTAGGCTCAAAGTATAACCATAATGAGGTATGGTCATCAAACAGAAAGAACTTTTATAAAAATTTTTAAAAATCTATTTTTTAATTATAGCTAGACAGTTTATACATATGAGAAAAGTGCTAACATATAGAAAAACTAGCCAAGCCTTATCACTTTAATTCTTTGTTTTTATTTGTTTATTATTTCTGTTCTAGGGGGAATTGCCCAGTGTTCGCTCAAAGTTCCATGTTCTTTTCCTCCTCTTTGTGGCCTGCATGTTTTTTGTCAGCCTTGTGATTCTCTTTGGTTACCATTGTTGGCTTGTCAGCAGAAACAAAACCACCTTAGGTAAGACTGGTTATTAAGATGAGGGAAGAAACACATTAATGTATATGATAGTGACCTACAAATTATTCCCAAGGAAGAGAAAAAGTCCCACTGAAGCATTTTATTTATAGTGACATTCCTTTGCTTCCAAACTGAGACAGATGTAAACATGTTTACCCAAACTGGAGAGCCATAGTGAATAAATAAAGCATTATTGAATGAAACCTCACACAAAACCAAAATGGATCATTGCTCTTTAGAATTCACATTGGGTAATAACTCCCCAAATTTATGGCTTGAAAAATTTCTGAAAGGTGTTAACATGAGGAAGTGGAGGAAAAATCAGTACAGAAGGGAACATCAGAAGAGAGAGCTGAAGGTTAGTAAAGATAAAAGAATCTAAATTATTGAGGGCATCCAAAGACAGAGTGCTGAGAAAGAATCTAAGCCAAAAAAATCACGATATCTACAATCATCAAGGAGCTGTGGAGGACTGGGAATATGATAAATACACTGAATAAACAGGTTTCTAGAAAATGAGTACAAGAGTTAAACATTTTTTTGGTTACTCTATACTCCAGGCTGTTATTGGGAGAATTATATTTCTGATGGATTCCAGTGCAACAACTTTATTTCATCTATAGTGAAACAAATATTTACATTGTATACAAATAAATGCATTAGGAGTAAGGAGAAAGTGTTGAATGTTTAGCTAAAATAGATTGAGCAAAGTTTAGTACAAAAGCCACTATACATTTGAAACTCGTTCACTAATAATCCTAACAGCTAAGAAAATATTAAACTCCTTTGCTAAACCAGGTATTTGTAGCACTTAATTGCTAGGATGGTAGATGAACACATTTGGCTTAGACATAACTGCAAAGTAGAGAAGTACTGAAGACTTCACGATAACAGAATCTGAAAATAAAGAACAAATGGGAGAAGGCTAAATGCAGCCTGCCCAACAGTGAAAGTGTTTTTTGCTTAATGGGATAAATGTGTGTCTAAAAATAAGGTGCACTAACATGGTCTAATTCCTCAGTCTTTGAGGTGATTATAGTTCACCTGTTGACATTTACTGGAATAAAACTCAATTTCTTACATTGCAGGTTTTAGTGTGAACATCTTCATTTCTGAAATGTTTCAAAACAAAATCAATGTTATTACCAACTCTTCATGCATCTTTAGTCCCAGCTCTAAAAATGGAGATCATTGGGCAGCTGTTTCCACTTAGATTCAAATAAATACTGTTCAGATTGTTCTTTCACTCCTTAAATGCAGCCACACAAAATATATAGTTACCCCATGGCTGCTTATAATAATTTGTACCATTAAGTGTTTCCTCTGCCTTTTAAAAAAATAGAGTACCAATTCTTTGCATTTAATAACAAAATTACTTTGTATTAAGTAATTAAACTGGTTTTTACTAAGTAATTTAGCAATAACTAAGAATAAGAGGCCCGTGCTACCACAGCAAAAAGATATTGTAACATCAAATCACATTCATGGAGAACTGTAAGATCATGATAGTCCTGAAATTTGTTCCTTTATTGCTTTCTTCCTCTTTTCTTCAACTCCCCTATCCTGCCCTAGAGGCCTTCTGTACTCCAGTGTTTACAAGTGGCCCAGAGAAAAATGGGTTCAACCTTGGCTTCATCAGAAATATCCAGCAGGTGTTTGGCGATAACAAGAAGTTCTGGTTAATACCTATTGGGTCCAGGTAGGTAATTATTACCACTGAAAGAAGTTGATGCTGGACCATGCCTTGAAGTAGGAAATTCAGTTTTAATTGTAGTTTGCAGCAAGTAATGGTCCAGTAAAAACTCTTTTCCCCAACTTTTTATTTCTAGGTTAATAAAGAGAAATCAAGAGGTGAGGGTATGATAAATAGACATTCTTATGCTTTGTGGCAGTGTAAACTGGTAGTACTCTTTATAAATGGATTTAGTAGTATATATCAAAAATCATAAGAATCCACATATCCATTGTCCAGTAATTCCACTTCTAAAAATCTATCCTAAAGACAAACTAGGCATAAAAATGTTCATCACAGGGGCGCCTGGGTGGCTCAGTGGGTTAAAGCCTCTGCCTTCGGCTCAGATCATGATCCCAGGGTCCTGGGATCAAGCCCCACATTGGGCTCTCTGCTCCCCGGAGAGCCTGCTTCCTCCTCTCTCTCCCTGCCTGCCTCTCTTGCCTACTTGTAATCTCTGCCTGTCAAATAAATAAATAAAATCTTTAAAAAAAAGTTCATCACAACAATATTTCCAGCCAATAATTAGGAAACATCCAACCTAAATATTCAACAATGTGCTATATATATCCCCATTGACTAGAATATTATGTAGTCATAAGTAATAGTTATTAAGACTATGTCACAATAAAGGGAAATGCTCACTCTATTTTAAATGAAAAATGTAGAATTCAAATTTTATGTACTCTGTAATTAAAAATATATACAAAGATATGTACAAATATATAAAGAAGAAAACAACAGAGGGGACATATACCCCCAAAATGCTCTAAGTAGATAAGTGGTACCAGTTGGTGTTTCACAGGCTCATTTATTTAAGGTCTATGGTATATCCTACTATCCTGGCTATAAAGTACAAGGCAAAACTGTGTTGGTGGGCAATGTTGATTAATAACCGTTACCAGCAATTATTTGCACCCTTCTAACACATACACACACAAATAAATGCACACTATCACTACATCAAAGATCTAAAATGGTCTTCTGTGAAATAAAAAAACAAAAACAAAAAGCCCATTCACTTATAATCAGTATACTTAGATCCTCTGTAGACAACTATCAATAAAATCTGTCAACTTCCAGTTAACCACAATTATGAATAGAAGAAAAGGCATAGGTAATAGAAAATGAGTAATCCAAAAGTCACTCATATATAAATTTGCAACGGATTCAGGTATATATACTCAAATGTTCAAACTGTAGCCCACTCTAGCCAGAACTAACATAGTTCCCTCCAATGCATCGCATCTGTTGGTGGACAGAGATTAACCAAGGAGGTAGCCCTAGATTACCATAGATATCCATAAAGTGGATCCCACCTGAGGGTAATTGTGCCCAAAATCTGCACACCTAGGGATGCTTCACTCTGGCTGTTTCCCATAGTTCCCATTAACCTTTCTGCCATAACAAGCCAAATAATGGGGCATTCAGACATTAATATCTATCACCAATTCATAGCAACTTATCTCCAATATATCAATGATTCTGAATCTGCTACTATTTGTTGAAAATTTAGAACCAAAACAATAAGATAGTTTGATATAAATTCGGGTGATCATCATTAAATTATAATTATGAAGCCTGCAGTGTGTGCATATTGCCCTAACTGGACATTGTGGGAAACAAGTTAAACAGCTGCTTATAAACCAAAACATTTAACACTGGTGCAGACAAACAAGATATAGAAATTGAAAGCAATACAGCAACTAAATGATGGTATTGTAAAACCGTATTCCACCATGGCTTTAATGAATAAACTAAATGGTTTAAATCTTTCTAAGAACCCCCTTCTATTTGTAAGAGGTTTATTACATTCATAAAAAGTCTGTGTCAGCTGCAGGAGCTCATTGCCTTTCTTTCCCCAACAGCCCTGGTGATGGACACTCCTTCCCTATGAGGTCTGTGAATGAGTCACAAAACCCACTGCTAGCAAATGAAGAGCCCTGGGAAGACAACGAGGATGAAACCCGAGGTAAGGAGGCTCAGAAGGAAGTGTTTTCTCCACCTAGCAGAGCAAGCACTAATATGGACCATGTTAATGCAACCAAAGTAGTGTAATGAGAATATAGTATCCAGAAAGATTATACAAGCCTGTCAACCTTATAAGTGCCCATTAGATAGAAAAGGGCAAGTATAGCCAGATTTGTGTAGCATATACAGGTGGCTTAGGTTGGAAGATGGCAGTTTGAAGGTTTCTTAACAGTTTTGTGATACCTTGATTTATAACCAGTCAGAAGTCAGGAAACATAATAAAGAGTGCTGTGTATATTTGTAAACAATCCTGCAGTTGGTTACTCATGGTGCTTTGCTTATTCATTTAATCAGTGGACAGCAGCTCACCTTTCTCTGCCCTTATTTACATTGGTTAAATTTTCTATATTTTATTCAAGATTTTATTTATTTGAAAGAGAGAGTGTGAATGAGGGAACATAAGCAGGGGCAGAGGGAGAAGGAGAAGCAGACTCCCCTGCTGAGCGGGGAGTCTGATGCGGAGCTCGATCCCAGAACACTGGGATCATGACTTGAACCAAAGGCAGACACTTAACCAACTGAGCCACACAGGGCCCCCTAACTTTTCTTTAAAATCATTTGCATTCTCTCTTAGAATGGTTTAAATATACAAAGAAATATAGTATATGTAGGCAAGCCTACACACATGTAGTCTACTTTTCTAAAAGGCAGACTGGCAAAGGAAAAATGAGAAAGTAGAACTTTGTCCTTCCACCTTTCTCCCACTAGATTTTTGGATTATAATGAGATGTGTGTGTGTGTGTGTGGGAGAGAGAGAGAGAGAGAGAGAGAGAGAGAAAAGCTAAAAGTTAAGTTCTCATGTCACATACCCCTACCATCACCTGCTTTTTGTCTCCATGTGATGTTATGCTTACAACTGTGCCTCCAGCATGTGTTTATGTTGCTAATATCAGGCATCAGTGTATAATTTTTAGCAGCTGATCCCAATAATAAAATAGCTGACAAAAATTCTGAGTGAGAAATTGTAGTACTTGTCAGAAACTGTACCTGGGGTGAATGTGGCTGATGAGGAAACAGAAAAACGTTGAGGTGAGGAACAGAGATGAGAAATATGCCTTTATAAGTATTTACCCTGTTAAATTATCTAGGTCCAGGGTTTCTATCTTAAAATCCAGTTTTAAAATAAGGCAGCTTACTAGGACTAAGGAAGATAAATCATTGCAAACTTCACAGTTAAAAAGGAAAAGAGTTCTTGCCCAGCCACCTGGGAACCTCTAGCATCAACTCCTGCTGACCTTTTATAGAAAAACTGACTATTTTGACCAACCTTCCTTCAACTATCAATCTTTCCATTTTTCTCTTTCAAGTTTTTATTTAAATTCCATTAGTTAATATACAATGTAGTATTAATTTCAGGTATAAAATTTAGTAATTCAACACTAAATAAGGCACAGGGTGCTACCACAACATGTGCCCTCCTTAATCCCTATCAACTATTTAACCCATCCCCCAAATACCTCCTCTCTGGTAACCATATTTGTTCTCTATAGTGAAGAGTTGGCTTCTTGGTTTTTCCTCTCTTTTTTCCCCCTGTTTCTTTGGTTTCTTAAATTCTGCATGAATCAAGTCATATGGTATTTGTCTTTCTCTGACTGACTTCACTTAGCATAGTACTATCTAGCTCTATCCACGTCCTTGGAAATGGCAAGATTTCATTCCTTTATATGGCTGAGTAGTATTCCATTATATATACATGCCACATCTTTTTTTTTTTTATTTCTTTTCAGCGTAACAGAATTCATGGTTTTTGCACCACACCCAGTGCTCCATGCAATGCGTGCCCTCCACAATACCCACCACCTGGCTCCCCCAACCTCCTACCCCCCGCCCCTTCAAAACCCTCAGGTTGTTTTTCAGAGTCCATAGTCTCTCATGGTTCATCTCCCCCTCCAATTTCCCTCAACTCCCTTCTCTTCTCCATCTCCCCATGTCCTCTATGTTATTTGTTATGCTCCACAAATAAGTGAAACCGTATGATAATTGACTCTCTCTGCTTGACTTATTTCACTCAGCATAATCTCTTCCAGTCCCGTCCATGTTGCTACAAAAGTTGGGTATTCATCCTTTCTGATGGAGGCATAATACTCCATAGTGTATGTGGACCACATCTTCCTTATCCATTCGTCCGTTGAAGGGCATCTTGGTTCTTTCCACAGTTCGGCAACCGTGGCCATTGCTGCTATAAACATTGGGGTAAAAATAGCCCTTCTTTTCACCACATCTGTATCTTTGGGGTAAATACCCAGTAGCACAATTGCAGGGTCGCAGGGAAGCTCTATTTTTAATTTCTGGAGGAATCTCCACACTGTTCTCCAAAGTGGCTGCACCAACTTGCATTCCCACCAACAGTGTAAGAGGGTTCCATTCTCTGCACTCTCACCAACACCTGTTGTTTCCTGTGTTGTTCATTTTGGCCATTCTGACAGGTTTGAAGTAATATCTCACTGTAGTTTTGATCTGTATTTCCTTGATGATGAGTGATATTAAGCATCTTTTCCTGTGTCTGTCTTCTTTGGAAAAATGTCTATTCCTGTTTTCTGCCCATTTCTTAAATGGATTATTTGTTTTTTGGGTGTTGAGTTTTATAAGTGTGTTATATGTTTTAGATACTAACCCTTTATAAGATATGTCATTTGCAAATATCTTCTCCATTCCATATGGTGCCTTTTAGTTTTGTGGATTGTTCCTTTTGATGTGTAGAAGTTTTTGTTTTTGTTTTTTGGGTTTTTTGTTTTGTTTTGTTTTGGTTTTGTTTTGGTTTTGGTTTTTTCATGAAGTCCTGATAGCTTATTTTTGCTTTTGTTTCCCTTCCCTCAGGAGGCATATCTAGAAAGAAGTTGCTTCAGCTGATGTCAAAGAGGTTACTGCCTGTATTCTCCTCTAGGATTTTAATGGCTTCCCATCTCACATTGAGGTCTTTCATCCATTCTGAATTTACTTTTGTGTATGGTGTTAGAAAGTGGTCCAGTTTCAGTCTTCTGCATGTGGCTGTCCTATTTTCCCAATACCCTTTGTTGAACAGACTATCTTTTTCCATTGGATATTCTTTCCTACTTTGTCAAAGATGAGTTGACCATATAGTTGTAGGTTCATTTCTGGGTTTTCTATTCTGTTCCATTGATCTATGTGTCTATTTTTTGTTCCAGTAATATACTATTTTGATCACTACACCTTTGCAATATACCTTGAAGTCCTGAATTGTGATGCCTCTAGGTTTGCTTTTCTTTTTCAAGACTGTCTTGGCTATTCTGGGTCTTTTGTAATTCTATATAAATTGTAAGATTGTTTTAGCTCTGTGAAAAACACTGGTGTTTTCAAAGGGATTGCATTAAATGTGTAGATTGCTTTGGGTACTATAGACATTTAAAAATATTTGTTCTTCTGATCCATGATCATGGAATGTCTTTCTATTTCTTTGTGTCATCTTCAATTTCTTTCATCAGGGTTTTATAGTTTTCAGAGTACAGGTCTTTATGTCTTTGTATAGTTTTATTCCTAGTTATCTTATGGGTTTTGGTGCAATTATAAATGGTATCGATTCCTTGATTTCTCATCCTGTTTCTTCATTATTGGTGTATGGAAATGCAACAGATTTCTGTACATTGAGTTTGCGTCTTGTGACTTTATGGAATTCGTGTATCAGCCTTAGCAATTTTTTGGCGGAGTCTTTTGGGTTTTCTATACAGAGTATCAAGTCATCTGCAGAGAGTGGAAGTTTTACTTCTTCCTTGCTGATATCAGTGCATTTTAATTCTTTTTGTATTCTGATTGGTGTGGACAAGACTTCCAGAAGTATCTTGAATAACAGTGGTAAGAGTGGACAACTGTGTGTTGTTTGTGAATATGGAGAAAAAATTCTCAATTTTCCCCAGTTGGGGATAATATTAGCTGTGGGTTTTTTATATGTGGCATTTATTATGTTGATGTATATTCCCTCTAAACCTATTTTATTGAGGGTTTTATCATGAATGGATATTATGCTTTGTGAAATGATTTTTCTACATCTATCGAAATGATCATATGGTTCTTATCCTTTTTTTTATTAATGTGGTATGTCATGTTGATTGGTTTTCTAGTAATGAACAAGCCTTGCAGCCCAGGAATAAATCTCACTTGATTTTGGTGAATGATTCTCTTAATTACTGTTGAATCTGATTTCCTCATATTTTATTGAGAATTTTTGCATCCATGTTCATCAGGGATATTGGCCGGTAGTTCTATTTTTTGATGGAGTCTTTTCTGGTTTTGGTATCAGGATAATGTTGGGCTCCTGGAATGAATTTGAAAATTTCCTTCCAGTTTTTTTTTTTTAGTAGTTGGAGAAGAATAGGTACTAACTCTTCTTTAAATGTTTGGTGAATTCCCCTGAGAAACCATCTGACTCTGGAGTTTTGTTTGTGGGGAATTTTTTTAAATGCTGACTCAATTTATTTGCTGGTTATTAGTCTGTCACGTTTTCTATTCCTTCCTGTTTCACTTTTGGTAGTTTATATGTTCCCAGGAATTTATCCATTTCTTCCAGGTTTTCCAATTTGTTAGCATATAGTTTTTCATAATTCTCTTATAATTGTATTTCTATGGTATTTGTTGTTATTTCTCCTGTCTCATTTGTGCTTATATTTACTTGGGTCCTTTCTCTTCTTTTTGCTAAGTCTGGCTAGGGGTTAATCAATTTTATTGTTTCAAAAAATCAACTCCTGGTTTCATTGATTTGTTCTTTTGTGGTCTTTTTTACTTTCTATATCATTTATTCTGCTCTAATCTTTATTTTCCCTTCTTCTGCTTGCTTTAGGCTTCCTTTGTTGTTGTTTTTCTAGCTTCTTTATGTATAAGGTTAGTTTGTTGCTTTGAAATTTTTCTTCCTTCTTGAGGTAGGCCTATATTGCTATATACTTCCCTCTTAGGACCACTTTTGTGGCATCCCAAAGGTTTCCAACTGTCATATTTTCATTTTCATTGGTTTTCAGGTAATTTTTTAAAAATTCAGTTAGCCAATGTATAATACCTGATTAGTTTCTATAGAATGTTCAATGATCTATTAGTTGCATATAACACCTAGTGCTCATTACATCATGTGCCCTCCTTATTGGTCATCACCAAATTACCCCATCCCTCTGCCCAGCTCCCCTTCCACAACCCTGTTTATTTCCCAGAATCAAGAGTACAATCTTTTCCATGTAATTTTTTATTTCCTCTTTGATTTCCTGGTTTATACATTCATTGTTTGGTAGCATACTGTTTAACCTCCATGTATTTGTGGTCTTTCCAAATTTTTTTCTTGTGGTTGACTTCAAGTTTCGTAGTGTTGTGGTTAGAAAAGATGCATGGTATGATGTCAGTCTTTTTTAATTTGTTGAGGCCTAATTTGTGATCTTTTCTGGAGAATATCCCATGTGCATTTTAAAGATTTATTTATTTATTTGAGAGAGAGAGATTGAATGCAGTGGGGAGGGGCAGAGGGACAGTATAGAATCTCAAGCGGACTCCCCGCTATGTACAGAGCCTGATTCAGGACTTGATCTCACAACCTTGAGATAATTACCTGAGCCGAAATTAAGAGTCGGACACTTAGCTAACTGAGCTACCCAGGTGTCCCTGTCCCATGTGCACTTTAAAAGAATGTGTGTTCTGCTGCTCTAGGATGGAATGTTGTGAATATATCTGTTGAGTTCATCTGATCCAGTGTGTCATTCAAAACCATTGTTTCTTTATTGATTTTCTGCTTAAATGACCTGTCCATTGCTTTAAGTCCATTGCTGTAAACTTCCCATTGCTATAAGTTGCTGAGAGAACAATTAGTTCCTTTATGTTTATTATTTACATTTTTATACAGTTGAGTGCTCCCATGTTGGGTGCATAAATATATAGAATAGTTATATATTCTTGTTGAACTATCCCCTTTATTATGATGTAGTGTACTTCTTCATCTCTAGTTACAGTCTGTTTTAAAGTCTAGCTTGTTTGATGTAAGTATTGTTACTCTGGCTTCTTTAAAATCCATTTCAAGACAAATGATTCTCCATCCCCTCACTTTCAATCTGCAGGTGTCTTCAAGTCTAAAATGAGTCTCTGGGGACGCCTGGGTGGCTCAGTTGGTTAAGCGGCTGCCTTCGGCTCAGGTCATGATCCCAGCGTCCTGGGATCGAGTCCCACATCGGGCTCCTTGCTCGGCAGGGAGCCTGCTTCTCCGTCTGCCTCTGCCTGCCACCCTGTCTGCCTGTGCGCTCTCTCTCTCTCTCTCTCTCTCTGACAAATAATAAATAAAATCTTAAAAAAAAATAAAATAAAATGAGTCTCTGATAGGCAGTATATAGATGGGTCTTATATTTTTTTAAAGACTTTATTCATTCATTCAACAGACAGAGATCACAAGTAGGCAGAGAGGCGGTCAGAGAGAGAGGAGGAAGCAGGGTCCCCACTGAGCAGAGAGCCCAATGCGGGGCTCGATCCCAGGACCCTGGGATCATGACCTGAGCTGAAGGCAGAGGCTTTAACCCACTGAGCCACCCCGGCGCCCCATGGGTCTTATTTTTTTATCCATTCTGACACCCTAGCTTTTGATTGGAGCATTTAGTCCATTTACATTCACAGTAAGTATTGACAGATATGATGTATTTAGTGTCATTTATTACTTGTTTTGACATTGTTTCTGGAGATTTTCTCTGTTCCTTTCTTGTCTTTGTCACTTTTGGTCTTTTCTTTCCACTCAAGGAGTCCCCTTTAATATTTCTCACAGGGCTGGTTTAGTGATCACAAACTCCTTTAATTTTTCTTTGTTTGGCAAACTCTTTCCCCTTCTATTCTGAATGATAGGCTTGTTGGATAGAGTATTCCTGGCTGCAAGTTTTTCCCATTCAGCACATATGTATCATGCCACTTTCTTCTGGCTTGCCGCATTTCTATTGAGAAATCTTCAGCTAGCTAGTCTTTCATAAGTTAGGGACTTTTGTCTTGCTGCTTTAAGATTTTTTTTCTTCATCACTATATTTTGCAACTTTAATTACAGTATGTGTTGGTGATGGCCTGCTTTTTTTGATCTTGATGGAAGTTCTCTGTGCTTCCTGGGTCTCAATATCTGTTTCCTTCCCCAAATCAGGGAAGTTTTCAGCTATTATTTGCTCAAATAAATTTTTCGCCTCCTTTTCTCTCTCTTCTTCTGGAACTCCTATAATATGAATGTTATTACATTTGGTGGAGTCACTTATTTTTCATTGTTGCATCTTTTATATCACTTATTCATTCCTCTGCTTCTTCATTCCTTGTGTTCATTGCATCAAATCTGTTTCTAATCTTAGTTATATCATTCTTCATTTCTGACTGTTTTTTAACTCTTTCATCTCTACATTAAGGGCCACGCTGAAGTCTTCCATTCTTTTCTCAAGCCCAGTGTGTATCCTTATGATTATTGCTTTAAATTTTCCATCAGGCATGTTACACGTATCTGTACTCCTTAGATCTCTGTTCATGACTTTATCTTGTTCTTTATTTTAGGATGAATTCCTCCAACTTTGCATTTTGTCTAAGCCTCCGCCTTCTTCTCTGTGTTAGAAACGTTATCGTTCTTGCTCCTGAGTAATAGTTTTATGAGGAAGAGGTCATGTAGTGTCCAGAGCCTGACACCTCAGGCAGTGTCTGGTGTATACTGGGTGCACTCTGCTGTTGTGTTTTGGCTGTTCTATTCTTCAAGCCAGTTATGTGTAGCAGCTCTTGCCTGTAGTTGACAGTGTTTGGTCCTTGACCAGAATGTGGTGAGTTCTAAGTAGGTGTGCTCTGGTCTGCTAGTGAAATGACCTGACACTATTTCCATTAGAACTGAAGCCCTACAGAACTCTCTTGTTGGAAGACATTCTGTGGGCTAGGACTTCCACTGGTGTTCTGGGGAAGGGGTCCTCTGTGCTGGGACTAAGTCTAACTTGACCGAGTAGGGCAGTAGTGCCAGAGCACGGGGTGTGGGACTTGGAATAAGCAGGTTAGGTAGCTAATGTTGGAGTTGTGCTGTTTGCCATAGGTGGCTCTGTGTTTATGCTGAGGGAGAGGGAAGGGAAATGGCACCCACAGGCTCCTTTGTCCCTGGAGAAGCATATCTGTGAATCTACGATCTCAGCAATGCCCTCCAAGAACACCAAACAGTATCCCCCTGTGTGCCTCAGGCATTCTTCAGATCACTATTTCCATGCCATCTCCCCACAGGTTGTATGTCTGCCTTCTCTTCAGGAGCAGGGCAGTGCCCTCAAGGCTCTATCCATCAAGCCTGCCAACGTTTATTTTTTTTAATTATGTTCAATTAGCCAGCATATAATGCATCATTAGTCTTTAAAATTTTATTTCTTTTCAGTGTTCCAAAATTCACTGTTTATGCACCACACCCAGTGTTCCATGCAATACGTGCCCTCCATAATACCCATCACCAGGCTCACCCAACCTCCCACTCCCTGCCCCTCCAAAACCCTCAGATTGATTTTCAGAGTCCACAGTCTCTCATGGTTCGTCTCCCCGTCCAGTTTCCCCCAACTCCCTTTCCCTCTCCATCTCCCCATGTCCTCCATGTTATTCCTTATGCTCCACAAATAAGCGAAACCATATGACAATGGACTCTCTCTGCTTGACTTATTTCACTCAGCATAATCTCTTTCAGTCCCATCCATGTTGATACAAAAGTTGTGTATTCATCCTTTCTGATGGACGCATAATACTCCATAGTATATATGGACCATATCTTCTTTATCCATTTGTCCGTTGAAGGGCATCTTGGTTCTTTCCACAGTTTGGCGACCGTGGCCATTGCTGCTATGAACATTGGGGTACAGATGGCCCTTCTTTTCACTACATCTGTATCTTTGGGGTATATACCCAATAGTGCAATTGCAGGATCATAGGGAAGCTCTATTTTTAATTTCTTAAGGAATCTCCACACTGTTCTCCAAAGTGGCTGCACCAACTTGCATTCCCACCAACAGTGTAAGAGGGTTCCCCTTTCTCCACATCCTCTCCAACACATCATTAGTTTTTGATGTAGTGTTCAACAATTCATTAGTTGCTTATAACACCCAGTGCTCATTACCACACATGCTCTCCTTAATACCTGTCACCTGGTTACCCTTTCCTCCTACCCACCTCCCTTCTGTAACCCTCGGTTTGGTTTCCAGAGTACAGAGTTTCTCATGGTTTATCTCCCTCTCTGATTTCTTCCCATTCAGTTTTCCTGACCTTCCCCTGTGGTCCTCTGCACTATTCCTTATGTTCCACATATGAGTGAAACCATATGATAATTGTCTTTTTCTGCTTGACTTATTTCACTTAACATAATCCCTTCCAGTTCCATCCATGTCCACGCAAATGGTGGGTATTCATCCTTTCTGACGACTGAGTAATATTCCATTGTATATATGAACCACAACTTTTTTTAAAAGGCAAAGGAAGCCAGTTCTTTTTTTTCTTTCAATATTTATTTATTTATTTGACAGAGAGAGAGAGAGACAGAGAGGGAACATAAGCAGCTGAAGTGGGAGAGGGAAAAGCAGGCTTCCCACCAAGCAGGGAGCTCCATGGAGGGCTCGATCCCAGGACGCTGGGATCATGACCTGAGCTGGAGGCAGACGCATAACAACTGAGCCACCCAGACACCTATTTTTAAAAATATTTTATTAAACCACAACTTCTTTATCCATTCATCTGTTGAAGGGCATCTCAGCTCCTTCCACAATTTGGCTATTGTGGACATTGCTGCTATGAACATTGGGGTACATGTGCCTCTTCTTTTCCCTACATCTGTATCTTTGGGGTAAATAATACCTAGTAAATAATACCTAGTTAGTAATACCTAGTAGCACAGTTTCTGGGTTGTAGGATAGCTCTATTTTTAACATGTTGAGGAACCTCCATATGGTTTTCCAGAGTAGCTGTACCAGCTTACATTCCCACCAGCAGTATAGGAGGGTTCCCCTTTGTCCACATCCCTGTTGTTTCTTGTCTTACTAATTTTTGCCATTCTAACTGATGTAGGGTGGTATTTCGTTGTGGTTTTGACTTGAATTTCCCTGATGGCTATTTATGATGAACATTTTTTCATGTATCTGTTAGCCATTTGTATGTCTTCTTTGGAGAAGTATCTGTTAATGTCTTCTGCCCATTTTTTGACTAGGTTATTTGTTTTTTGGGGTGTTAAGTTTGAGTTCTTTATAGATCTTGGATCCCAGCCCTTTATCTGTAATGTCATTTGCAAATATCTTCTCCCATTCAGTGGAGTGCCTCTTAGTGTTGTTGACTGTTTCCTTTGCTGTGCAGAAGATTTTGATCTTGATGAAGTCCCAAAAGTTCATTTTTGCTTTTGTTTCTCTTGCCTTTATAGACATGTCTTGAAAGAGGTCACTGTGGCCAATGTTGAAGAGGTTACTGCCTGTGTTCTCCTCTAGGATTTCGATGGATTCCTGTTTCACATTGAGGTCTTTTATCCACTTTGAGTTTATCTTTGTATATGGTGTAAGAGAATGGTCCAATTTCATTCTTCTGCATGTGACTGTCCAGTTTTCCCAGCACCATTTATTGAAGAGACTGTCATTTTTTCCACTGAATATTCTTTCCTGATTTCTCAAAGATCAGTTGACTATAAGGTAGAGGGTCCATTTCTAGGATCTCTATTCTGTTCCACTGATATATGTGTCTGTTTTTATGCCAATACCATGCTGTCTTGATGATAACAGCTTTGTAATATAGCTTGAAGTCAGGCATTGAGATGCCCCCAGCTTTGGTTTTCTTTTTCAACATTTCCTTGGGATTCGGGTTCTTTTCTCATTCCATACAAATTTTAGGATTGTTTGTTCCAGTTCTGTGAAAAAGGTCAATGGTATTTTGATCAGGATTGCATTGAAAGTTTAGATTGCTCTGGGCAGCATAGACATTTTCACTATATTTAGTCTTCCAATCCAAGAACATGGAATATTTTTCCATCTCTTTGTGTCTTCCTCAATTTATTTCATAAGTGTTCCATAGTTTCTAGAGTATAGATCCTTTACCTCTTTGATTAGGTTTATTCCTGGGTATCTTAGGGTTTTTGGTACTATTGTAAATGGAACCGATTCCTTAATTTCTCTTTCTTCAGTCACATTGTTAGTGTATAGAAATGCACCTGATTTCTGTGCATTGATTTTTGTATCCTGCCATGTTGCTGAATTGCTGTTTGAGTTCCAATAATTTGGGGGTGGAGTTTTTTGGGTTTTTCACATAAAGGATCATGTCATCTGCAAAGAGAGAGAGTTTAACTTCTTCTTTGCCAATTTGAGTCCAGGGCCAGAAGGTTTCCCGGGGAAACCTTTTTTTTTAAAGATTTCATTTATTCATTTTTGTGAGAGAGAGAGAGCATGCACATGAGTGTAGGAGGGGCAGGGGGAGAAGCATACTTCCCACCAAGCAGGGAGCCCAATGTGGGACTTGATCCCAGGAAGCTGGGATCATGAAACCAACTGAGCCACCTAGGTGCCTGCATGCCCATCTTTAAAACTCCAATCTTATGGCCTGCTGGTTGCAAGAACTCGGGAAAATCATCCCTTCTCATTTTCCCAGACAGTAGCGTTGGGGAAGTCTTCTCCTTCCGCATTTCCCTGTGTGCTCCTCTCTCTCTCTCCTTTCTCCATGACCACTGCTCCCTCCTCTCCAAAGGAACCATGATCCATTTTTTCCCCAAACCACATCTCTGCACCTCCTACCTTCTTCACTGTGGCTTCTTCTCTGCCTCTAGTAGTGCAGTTTGTTCCGTCAGTCTTCAGGTTCATGTGTAGGGTATTCAGAATGATTTCATAGCTATCCAGATATGTTCCAGGGACGAGACAAGCCTAAGGTCCTCCTACTATGCCACTGTCTTAACTCCAGCTATCACTCTTTCTGAACAGACTTTTAGTTACAGCAGTTAGAAGTGATAAGAATTTTAGTTTTGTTTAAAAAAAAACAAGTTCTAATAAAAATTAGAGACATATAGGTTGTTATTAACCGGTTTGAAGTATTTCCACAACGGAAAAAGCTATTCACATTTGTGTCTTATATTGGTAAGCAGAATACTTTAATTACAAATGTAGCACTACATTATAAAAAAAAAGCACTACATTATTAAAAAAAAAGCACTACATTATAAAAAGCACTACATTATTAAAAAAATTATATATTACATTATAAAATTAAAAATGTTTTATTTTAAGTCAAACACTTTTATTGTTACCTCACTGCCTACTAAATAAAATCCAAGATCCTTAGGGCAAATTATCTAAGCCAGATTTTCCTCCTTGACATTATCTCCCATCTTTAAGGGCCTTGAGTTGCCCTCGTTTAGCACCTCCATCTCCTCTTGGGATTTTTCTCTATCAGTACTCACAGTGATCATCCCACCTGGCCACCAAGAATAGTCTTCCTCCATCAAAGGTATGGCAGTAGCAGATTCTATTCAAAAAGAACATTACTGAAACCTAAGGAAAATATAAAATGGAATGAAAATAGGCAAGTTTCTGAAATTGAAGTTTTTGCATTAACAGATCCAGTAAGTAAAGACGAGGTTTCACTGACAACTAACTGTATTTTAGCGCCAGGTCAGCTGGTAAACATTATAGATGTTTATTACTATTACTTACTTCTTAATCCAGAACTTGCAAGTAGCATGTCTTACTGTTTTCCTGGATAAACTAAATTCTCAGACACAAACTTCCAGACATTCTGTAAACACCAATACTATTATTCTATATAACATTCAGAATATCACCAATTTCTTGGATTTGAGCAACTAAGAATTCTTCTATCTGTTGGGCACCTGGGTGGCTCAGTGGGTTCAGCTTCTGCCTTCAGCTCAGGTCATGATCTCAGGGTTCTGGGATCAAGTCTCACATTGGGCTCTCTGCTCAACAGGGAGCCTGCTTCCCCCCTCTCTCTGCCTGTCTCTCTGTCTACTTGTGATCTCTCTCTCTCTGTCAAGTAAATAAATAAAATCTTGGAAAAAAGTCTGTTGATATATGGAAAAGCACAAATTATATTTTATAAGGTAATTATTAGTTCCAGTGAATAAGTGCTTACAAACAAGTGATATCAATCATCTTTTATATAAAATTTTCAGGTATCTGTAAATTTTCCATGGCCTCTCTTCATTCATAAACACCATAAGAGAATACCAATTCATAATCATGTGTCTTCCCTAGTTGTTCCTTTCTCTTCAATATGCAGTTTTTCTTAACTGGTATGCCTCATCTCTGTGTTCCTTTTGCTTCCTTCCAAAAAGTCTACAGCCTAGTGAGATAGTTCTGGTCTGCCTAGAGATAGGATAGAGGAGTACAGGAATGACTACATCCCAGTAGCTGGCCCAGGACCTCTCAAGAGTAGAATAATAATAATAACAACTATTATTATTATAATTGAAGTATAATTGACATACAATATTATATGTTTCAGATGTACAAAATATTAATTTGACAATTCAATGTATTACTCAGTGCTTTCCACAATAAGTATAGTCACCATAGCACATTATTACAGTATTATTGACTATATTCCTTATGAAGTAATTTTTATCTTCATGAATTATTTATTTTATAATTGAAAGTCTATACCTCTTAATCTCCTTTACCTCTTTTGTTCATTCCTCCACGCACCACCCTCTGGCAACCACCAGTTTACTCTCTGTATATAAGAGTCTGAGTTTTTGTTTTGTTTGTTTTGTTTTTTAGATTCCATCAAGTAAGGAAAAGCATATGGTATTTGTCTTTCTCTGTCTCATTTATTTCACTAAGGATAATACCCTGTAGGTCTATCCATGGTGTCACAAAGAGGAAGATCTTATTTTTTTAATTTCTTTTCAGCGTAACAGTATTCATTGTTTTTGCACCACACCCAGTGCTCCATGCAATACATGCCCTCCTTAATACCCACCACATGGCTCCCACAATCTCCCACCCCCTGCCCCTTCAATACCCTCAGGTTGTTTTTCAGAGTCCATAGTCTCTCATGGTTCATCTCCCTCTCCAATTTCCCTCAACTCTCTTCTCCTCTCCATCTACCCATGTCCTCCATGTTATTCCTAATGCTCCACAAATAAGCGAAACCATATGACAATTGACTCTCTCTGTTGACTGATTTCACTCAGCATAATCTCTGCCAGTCCCGTCCATGTTGCTACAAAAGTTGGGTATTCATCCTTTCTGATGGAGGCATAATACTCCATAGTATATATGGACCACATCTTCCTTATCCATTCGTCCGTTGAAGGGCATCTTGGTTCTAACCACAGTTTGGCGACCATGGCCATTGCTGCTATAAACATTGGGGTACAGATGGCCCTTCTTTTCACTACATCTGTATCTTTGGTGCAGGGTCATAGGGAAACTCTATTTTTAATTTCTTGAGGAAACTCCACACTGTTCTCTAGAGTGGCTGCACCAACTTGCATTCCCACCAACAGTGTAAGAGGGTTCCCCTTTCTCCACATCCACTCCAACACACGTTGTTTCCTGTCTTGCTAATTTTGGCCATTCTAACGGTGTGAGGTGGTATCTCAATGTGGTTTTAATTTGAATCTCCCTGATGGCTAGTAATGATGAACATTTTTTCATGTGTCTGATAGCCATTTGTATGTCTTCATTGGAGAAGTGTCTGTTCAGATCTTCTGCCCATTTTTTGATATGATTTTCTGTTTTGTGTGTGTTGAGTTTGAGAAGTTCTTTATAGATCCTGGATATCAACCTTTTGTCTGTACTGTCATTTGCAAATATCTTCTCCCATTCCGTGGGTTGCCTCTTTGTTTTGTTGACTGTTTCCTTTGTTGTGCAGAAGCTTTTGATCTTGATGAAGTCCCAAAAGTTCATTTTTGCTTTTGTTTCCTTTGCCTTTGGAGACATATCTTGAAAGAAGTTGCTGTGGCTGATATCAAAGAGGTTACTGCCTATGTTCTCCTCTAGGATTCCTAGTCTCACATTGAGGTCTTTTATCCATTTCGAGTTTCTCTTTGTGTACAGTGTAAGAGAATGGTCGAGTTTCATTCTTCTACATATAGCTGTCCAATTTGACTGTCTTTTCTCCACTTTATATTTTTTCCTGCTTTGTCGAAGATTATTTGACCATAGAGTTGAGGGTCCATATCTGGGCTCTCTACTCTGTTCCACTGGTCTATGTGTCTGTTTTGATGCCAGTACCATGCTGTCTTGGTGATCACAGCTTTGTAGTAAAGCTTAAAACCAGGTAACGTGATGCCACCAGTTTTATTTTTGTTTTTCAACATTTCCTTAGCAATTCGGGGTCTCTTCTGATTCCATACAAATTTTAGGATTATTTGCTGCAGCTCCTTGAAAAATACTGGTGGAATTTTGATCGGAATGGCATTAAAAGTATAGATTGCTCTAGGCAGTATAGACATTTTAACAATGTTTATTCTACCGATCCAAGAGCTTGGAGTGGTCTTCCATCTTTTTGTGTCTTCTTCAATTTCTTTCATGAGTGTTCTATAGTTCCTCGAGTACAGATCCTTTACCTCATTGGTTAGGTTTATTCCCAGGTATCTTATGGGTCTTGATGCTATAGTAAATGGAATCGATTCTCTCATTTCCCTTTCTGTATTTTCATTGTTAGTGTATAAGAAAGCCACTGATTTCTGTACATTGACTTTGTATCCTGCCACGTTACTGAATTGCTGTATGAGTTCTAGTAGTTTGGGGTGGAGTCTTTTGGGTTTTCCATATAAAGTATCATGTCATCTGCGAAGAGAGAGAGTTTGACTTCTTCCTTGCCAATTTGGATAGCTTTTATTTCTCTTTGTTGTCTGATTGCTATTGCTAGGACTTCTAATACTGTGTTGAACAAGAGTGGTGAGAGTGGGCATCCTTGTCGTGTTCCTGATCTCAACGGGAAGGCTGTAAGCTTTTTCTCATTGAGGATGATATTTGCTGTGGGTCTTTCATATATAGATTTTATGAAGTTCAGGAATGTTCCCTCTATCACTATACTTTGAAGCGTTTTAATCAGGAACAGATGCTGGATTTTGTCAAATGCTTTTTCTGCATCAATTGAGAGGACCATGTGGTTCTTCTCTCTTCTCTTATTGATTTGTTCTATCACATTGATTGATTTGCGAATGTTGAACCATCCTCGTAACCCAGGGATGAATCCCACCTGGTCATGGTGGATAATCTTTTTAATGTGCTGTTGGATCCTGTTTGCTAGGATCTTGTTGAAAATCTTAGCATCCACATTCATCAGTGATATTGGTCTGAAATTCTCCTTTTTGGTGGGGTCTTTGCCTGGTTTGGGGATCAGGGTAATGCTGGCTTCATAAAAAGAGTCTGGAAGTTTTCCTTCAGCTTCACTTTTTTGAAACAGCTTCAGGAGAATAGGTGTTATTTCTTCTTTGAAAGTTTGGTAGAATTCCCCAGGGAATACGTCAGGTCCTGGGCTCTTGTGTTTTGCGAGGTGTCAGCTTAGTGGTCGCATACTCTTTTAAGCCTTGCGGGTCTTGGAAACTCTTTATCTCTCCATCCATTTTGAATGTCAGTCTTGCTGGATAAAGTATTCTTGGCTGCATGTTCTTCTCATTTAGTGCCCTGAATATATCTTGCCAGCCCTTTCTGGCTTCCTTGGGTTGCTGTGGACGGGTCTGACATTATTCTGATGGGCTTTCCTCTGTATGTAAGGAGCTTCTTTGTTCTAGCTGCCATTAAGAGGGCCTGCCTACAATTATAATTCTTCATTCTTGCTATTAGGTGTCTCAAGGACTTTCAAGAATCTATAATCTTGGGGGGATACCGTTCTGCCTCTAGTACATGAACGCTGGTTCCCTTCGCGAGATTGGGAAATTTTTCATGGGAACTTGTTCCACTATATCTTCTAGACTTCTTTCTTTCTCCTCCCCTTTGGGGATTCCAATAATTCTGATGTTGGAACTTTTTATGGCATCATTTATTTCCCTGATTCTGTCTTCGTGGCTTCTAAGCTGTTTGTTCCAGGCTTCCTCCTGATCCTTTCTCTCCATCTGTTTGTCCTCCAGATCACTAATTCTATCTTCTGTCTCAGTTACCCTAGTTTTAGAGAATTTAGATTAGATTGGAACTCATTGAGAGCGTTGTGAACATCATCCCTGGTGGCTTTCAGTTCTGTCCTAATCAATTCCGTTTGGTCATCCATAGCTTTCTCCAACCTAGCTATTGCCTGGATAATTGTTAGCCTAAATTCCCTTTCTGACATAATGTCTATGTCAATAGCCATTAGCTCTGTTGCAGAAGGCCCATCCTCTGAATTTTTCTTCTGTTGGGCATTCCTCCTCCTAGTCATTTTGGTGAGAGATGGCTGAACGGATGTAGCTGGATGTATCGACCGTGGTGCAGTCAAGGTGCACCCTGGAACGCTTCTGAGCAATCAGGAATCCCCACCCAAACGAGAGAAAAAAGAAGAGAAAATGAAAAAGAGAGAGAGAGAGAGAGAGAGGAAAAAAAAGGGAAGATAAAAGAGAAGGCTCAGCCCAAATGGGCCCAAGGTAAGATTTATGAAGTATACAAACAAAAACAGACAAACAAAAAGACTGATAAAAGTATATGACAAGAGAAAAAATATATCTATATATATATATATATATATATATAAGCAAAAAAAAAAAAAAAAAAAAAAAAAAAAAAAAAAAGAATCCTCGTCAAAAAGAACCCCAAGTATAAGATATATATACCATCAGGACAAACACAAACACACAGAAACACTGGCGGAAGAAAAAGATGGGAGAGTGGTTACAAATTCTCAGTGTGGGCAAGGAAGGTTATTTTGATTTTCCTGGATGTATCTTGATATCTTTGTTAAAGGACTCAACTTTCCTAAGATAAAGGGGGATTAAAAATTGGTTTACCTATAGGGGTAGCATTGATTGGGGAAAGGGGATTACCTTGAAGTTTAAGTCTATATAAATATTAAAAAATAAAAATACAAAAAAGAATAAACTAAATTAAACTATAATTTAAAAAATTGAAAAATAGAAAAGCAAAAGAAAAACACGGGTAGTATGTATCAAAAAGTT
The DNA here is from genome assembly GCA_004024625.1 of Mellivora capensis. Classification (NCBI taxonomy): domain Eukaryota; kingdom Metazoa; phylum Chordata; class Mammalia; order Carnivora; family Mustelidae; genus Mellivora; species Mellivora capensis. Next base: position 26,738 of record PISX010006591.1, on the reverse strand, counting down.
CAGCTTAAAAGGTTATTATGGAATTTGATGTACTGGACATCTCACTATGATGGTAAATAGGTTAAAAAATTATCTATATAAAAAAAATGAACCAGAATAGTGGAAACGAATTAAAAATTAAAGGTGTATCTATGAAGTAGTGGTGGTTGTTCTCTTGTTGTCTTTTTTTTTTCTTCTTTTTCCTCGTTGGTTTTCTGGGGGAGGGGCCTGCCACGTGGGTTTTCAGGCAGTGTTCCCTGAGTTAAGTCCTCCCGCCCCCCTCAAGGGGGTGGGCTCTGATGAAATAGGTTTTTCAGGCTTTTGTTCTCTAGGTGTTTTTATGTTTGTTTGTTCGTTTTTTTTTTTTTTTTTTTTTACCTTGACAGCTTTTGATGGTTTTTGGAGGTTTAGAGGAAAGCAAACTGTACCCAGACCTCCCTCTCAGAGAAAAGCCTCAGTCTGTTCCCCTCTGGGTGCTACAGAGCACATAAATTCCCCCTTGGCCGATGGCAGAGCACGTTCCGAGTAGCAGTCCCTGGGGACAGAGGAACTCCTGCTTGTACCCAAAACCATGACCGCAGAGGCTGTCTGGGCAGCTCCGGACCCCCAGAGAGGTTCCAAGCAGCGATCACACACTGAGATTTTCCCGCTGGCCCAGGCTGGGAGTGCCTCATCTTTCCCGGTCCGAGAGCACCGGGCTGGCGCCTGCGCACACCTCTCTCAGGGGAGGGTGTGGGGTGCGCGCATATCGGGCTCTGATAGCACATCACGGCACTCTCATGGAGAGTACAAAAAGGCTGTGCTTCTGCTGGCTGGCGAGGCTCCCAGGCCCTCACGGGACCCCACGTGCTCTCAGGCACACAGGTGGCTCAGGGACCAAGACCTGGTTTCCCCGCCGCGCTGTCTCTGGCTCAGCGCCAGGAATGGCTGTCCTGGATCCGGGGACTTAAGCCCCCGTCCCTAACCGCCCCGATTCCCACAATTTCCCCCCACGATCCTTTGGTCTTTTTGAGTGCTTTCAACCAGACTCCAAGTTAATGCTGGTCCCAGATGCTCGGCACTCTCGTATTGGGGTATTACTTTTAATGGGTAACCTCTGGTGGCTCCCTCCCCTTTTTCTTTATCTTCCGATATCAGTCCGACATTCCCACTCCACTTTACCTGCCCACTGGCGTCTTCTGCCCCCGTAGAAATCCAGACATGTATAATTCTGATCTCAGGCTGATTTCATGGGTGATCAGAGTTCTTTGGTAGGTAATCAGCTCACTTTAGGGTACAGGTTGAAACAGTGCCTCCTCTTACTTCCCGGCCATCTTGTCTCTATGCAACATCTTATTTTTTGTGTGTGGCTGAGTAATATTTTTGTGTATATATATATACCACATCTTCTGTATTCATTCATTTATCAACGGACACTTAGGTTGCTTCCATATCTTGGCTATTGTAAATAATGTTGCAATAAACATAGTGGTGTATATATCTTTCCAAATAATTGTCTTTGGTTTTCTTTGAATAAATATCCAGTAGTAGAATTAGTAGATCGTGTGATATTTCTATTTAAAAATTTTTGAGAAACCTCCATAAGTTTTCCACAGTGGTTGTGTCAACAACAGTGCATGAGGGTTCCCTTTTCTCCACATTCTTGACAGACTTATTTTTTGTCTTTTTGATGGTAGCCATTCTAACAGATTTAAAGTGGTATCTCATTGTGTTTTTTATTGAGCATCATTTCATGAATTTGTTGGCCATTTGTATATCTTCTTTGGAAAAATACCTATTCAGGTCCTATGCCCATTTTTCAATCAGATTGTTTGTGGGATTTTTCTGCTATTCAACTCTATACTTTCTAAACATATTTTTAATATTAAGCCCTTATTAGATATATCATTTGCAAATATTTACTCTCATTTAGTAGGTTGTCTTTTTGTTTTGTTGCTAGTTTCCTTTAGTATGCAAAAATATTTTATTTTGGTGTAGTCCAAGTACTTTACTTTTACTTTTGTTTACCTTGCCTGAGGAGAGATATTAAACATATTCGTAAGGCTGAAGTCCAAAAAAAAAATCACTGTCTAAATTTTCTTTTAGGAGTTTTGTAATTGCGAGCCTCACATTTAGGACTTCAATCTATTTTTTAATTTTTGTGTATGGTGTAAGAACATGGTCCAGCTTCATTTGTATGTAACTGTCTAGTTTTCCCAATACCATTAATTGAAAAGACTGTCTTTTCACATTGCATAGTCTTGTCTCCTTTGTCACAGATTAATCATATGTGTATGGATTTATTTCTGAGGTCTCTATTCTGTTCACCTGATCTATGTGTCTATTTTTGTCCAGTACCATACTGTTTTGATTACTACACTTTTGTATTTTATCTTGAAATCTGAAGTGGTAATACCACAAGTTTTGTTCTTTCTCAAGATTGCTTTGACTATTCAGGGCTCTTTGTGGTTCAATACAAATTTTAGGATTATTTGTTCTGGTTCTAGTTTTATTATATGTTGATAGGTACTCCACTGAATCTATAGATTGCTTTGAACAGTATGGACATTTTAACAATATTAATTCTTCCAATTCATAAGCATTGTATATCTTTCCATTTGTTTATGTCATCTTCAGTTTCTTTCACCAATGTCTTATAGTTTTCAGAATATACAACTTTCACCTCCTTAGTTAAATTAATTCCTATGTATTGTATTCTTTTTTATTCCATTTCAAATGGGATTGTTTTCTTATTTTCTCTTTCTGCTACTTTGTTATTAGCGTATAGAAATGCAACAGATTTCTCTATATTAATTTTGTATCCTTCAACCTTACTGAATTCATTTATCAGCTCTGATATTTTTTTGGTGGAGTCTTTAGGAATTTCTATATGAAGTAGAGTGACCATTTAACTTCTTCCTTACCAATTTGGGTGCTTTTTAAAAAAAATATTTTACGGGGCGCCTGGGTGGCTCAGTGGGTTAAAGCCTCTGCTTTCGGCTCGGGTCATGATCCCAGGGTCATGGGATCGAGCCCCACATCGGGCTCTCTGCTCTGCGGAGAGCCTGCTTCCTCCTCTCTCTCCCTGCCTGCCTCTCTTGCCTACTTGTAATCTCTGTCAAATAAATAAATAAAATCTTTTAAAAAATTTTTTACTTATTTATTTGTCAGAGAGAGAGAGGAAGAGTACAAGCAGGGGGAATGGCAGGTAGTGAGAGAAGCAGGCTCCGTGCTGAGCAAGGAGCCCAGTGTGGGACTCAATCTCAGGACCCTAGGATCACAACTTGAGCCAAAGACAGACACTTAAACAACTGAGCCACCCAGGTGTACCTGGATGCCTTTTATTTAATTCTGTTATCTGATTACTGCAGATAGGGATTCCCAAACTATGCTGAATGTAAGTGGTAAGAGTGGATATCCTTGTCTTGTTCCTAATCTTAGAGGAGAAATTTTTAGTCTTTGACCATTGAGTATGCTATTAGTTGTGGGTTTTTCATATATGGCCTGTATGTTGAGGGATGTTTCCTCTAAACTCACTTTGTTAAGAGATTGTAATCATGAAAGGATGTTGTATTTTGTCAAATGTTTTCACTCCTATTGAGATGATCTTATGCTTTTTAATCTTCCCCTTGCTAATGTGATATACCACATTAATTGATTTGTAAATACTGAGCCACCCTTACACTCTGGAATGAATCCCACTTGATCATAGTGAATGATCTTTTAATGTATTGTTGAATTCAATTTGCTAATATTTTGTTGAGGATTTTGCATCTATGTTCCTCAGAACTATTGGCATGTAGTTTTCTTTCTTTTCTTTCATTTCTCTCTCTCATCGTGTCTTTGGTTTTGATATCAAGTTTACATTGGCGTCATAGAATATATATGGAAGCTTTCTTTCCTTTTCCATTTCTTGGAATAATTTGAGGAGAATAGGTATTAACTCTTCCTTAAATGTTTGGTAGAATTCACTTGTGAAGCGATCCAGTCCTGGACTTTAATTTGTTGGGAATTTTTGGACTACTGATTCAATTTCATTACTAGTAATTGGTCTTTTCAGATTTTCTGTTTTTTTCTTATCCAGTTTTAGAAGATTGGGTATTTCTAGTAATTTATTTAATTTCTTCTAGTTGTCTAATTTGTTGGCATATAATTTTTCATAATATTCTCATATAATTGTTTGTATTCTATGGTGTTGGTTGTCATTATTCCTCCTTCATTTCAGATTTTACTTATTTGAGTCCTCTCTATATTTTTCTTAATGAGTCTGGCTAAGGGTTTATCAATTTTGCTTATCTTTTCAAAGAACCAGTTCTTGGTTTCATTGATCTCTTTTTATTGTTTTATAGTCTCTATTTTTTCTTTTTATTTTCTGGTTCTTTAGGTGTATAATTAGGCTATTAATTTGAGATTTTTCTTGTTTTTTTTTTTTTTTTTTAAAGAAGAGTGTATCGCTATCATCGTCCCTCATAGAACTGCTTTGTGTCCCAAGGATTTTGGACCATTGTGTTTTCATTTTCATTTGTCTCCATGTATTCTTTGATTTTGTTGTTGTTGTTGATAATTGGTTGTGTAGTAGCACATTTCTTAGCCCTCGTGTGCCTTTGGTCTTTCTAGTTTTTTTTTTCTTCTATTTGATTTCTAGTTTCATTGTTTTGTTTGAAAAAGATGCCTTACATGATTTCAGCCTTCTTGAATTTATTGAGAACTGTTCTGTGGCCTAACAAGTGATTTACCTTGGAGAATGTTTCATGTATACTTTAAAATAATGTGTATTCTGCTGTTTTTAGATTGAATGTTCTGAAAATATCAGGTCCATCTGGTCTAATGTGTCATTCAAAGCCATTTCTTTGCTGATTTTCTGTCTGGATGATATATCCAGTCATGTAAGTTGGTAGCTAAAGTCCCCTTTATTTATTGTATTACTGTCAGTTTCTCCCTTATCTCTATTAATATATTTATGTAGTGCTTCTAGTTGCATATATAAATATTTTTAAATTATTGTCTTATTGGATTGATCCTTTTATCATTATGTAGTACCCTTCTTTTTCTTTTTTTTTTACTTTAGTGGAGTTAACACACAATGTTACATTAGTTTCAAATGTACAACTTAACAATTTGTCAGGTTTATGCATTGTACTGTTTTCACCACAAGGGTAGCTATCATCTGTCCGGTTACATCACTATTACAGTATCATTACTGTATTCTTTATGTTGTGCTTTTTAAAAAAATTAACATATAATGTATTATTTGCTTCAGGGTTCAGTCTGTGAATCATCAGTCTTACACATTTCACAGCACTCACCATAGCACATACCCTCTCCAGTGTCCATAACCCAGCTACCCTATCCCTTCCCCACGCCCCCCAGCAACCCTCAGTTTGTTTCCTGAGATTAAGAGTCTCTTATGGTTTGTCTCCTTCTCCAGTCCCATCTTGTTTCATTTTTTCCCTCCCTTTCCCCCATAGCCCCCCACCCTGCCTCTCAAATTCCTCGTATCAGAGAGATCATATAATTATCTTTCTCTAATTGACTTATTTCGCTTGTATGCTGTGCCTTTTATTACCATGACTTCTTCATTCCATAACTGGAAGTCTTTGTCTGCCTCTCCCTCTCACCCATTTTGCCCATCCCCTCACGATGCCCCCCCACCAACAACCATCAGTTTCTTTGTATTTTTAAGTCTGATTCTGTTTTGTGTTTGGTTATTCAGTTTTTTAAAGACTCCACTTATGAGTAGAATCATGTGTTATTTGTCCTTCTCAGTCTGACTTATCCCACTTAGCACAGTACCCTCTAGGTTCTTCTATGTTTTCTCAAATGGTATAATCTCATCCTTTTTATGGTTGTGTAATATTCCATTCTGTATACATAGCTTTTCTTATCTATCTTTCTATTGATGGACATGAATATTACTTCCATATTTTGGCTATTATAAAGAATGCTGCAATAAACATGAAGTTCATATATCTTTTTGAATTTGTATTTTCATTTTAGGGGGGTATATACCCAGTAGTGTAATTATTAGATCATATGGTATTTCAATTTTTAATGTCTTGAGGAAACTCCATACTGTTTTCCATAGTGGCTATACCAGTTTACCACCAATTGTGAATGAGGGTTCCTTGTTCTCCACATCCACACCAACACTAGCCATTCTAAGTAGTGTGAGGTGATACCTCATTGTGCTTTTGATTTACATTTCCCTGATGATTGGTGATATTGAATATATTTTCATGTGTCTGAGGCCATCTGTATGTCTTCCTTGGAAAATGTCTATTCAGGTCTTCTGTCCTTTTTAAAATTATTTTATTATGTCATGTTAGTCACCATATAGTGTGTCATTAGTTTTTGATGTACTGTCCATGATTCATTGTTTATATGTAATACCCAGTGCTCCATGCAGTATATGCCCTCCTTAAAACCCATCACTGGGCCAACCTGTCTCCCCCTCCTCCCCTATAAAACCCTCAGTTTGTTCCTCACAGTTCGCAGTCTCTTGTGGTTTGTCTCCCTCTCTGATTCTGCCCCCCTTCATTTTTCCCTTCTTTGTCTTAATGTTCTCCATGCTATTCCTTATGTTCCACAAGTAAGTGAAACCATATGATAATTGGCTTTCTCTGCTTGACTTATTTCACTCAGCGTTATCTCCTCCAGAACCATACATGTTGAAACAAAAGTTGGGTTCATCATTTTTGATGGCTGACTAATATTCCATTGTACATATGGCCCACATCTTCTTTATCTATTCATCTGTTGAAGGGCATCTCAGCTCTTTCCACAGTTTGGCTATTATGGACATTGCTGTTATGATCACTGGGGTGCGTATGGTCCTTCTTTTCACTATACCTGTATTGTTGGGGTAAATACCCAGTAGTGCAATTGCTGAGTCATAGGGTAGCTCTATTTTTAATTTTTTGAGGAATCTCCACAGTTTTACAAAGTGGCTGCACCAACTTGCATTCCCACCAGCAGTGTAAGAGGATTCCTCTTTCTCCATATCCCTCCAACATTTGTTGTTTCTTGCCTTGTCAATTTTTGCCAGTCTGACTGGTATAAAGTGGTATCTCAGTGTGGTTTTGATTTGAATTTCCCAGATGGCTGATGATGATGAACATTTTCATGTGTCTTTAGCCATCTGTATGTCTTCTTTGGAGAAGTGCCTGCCCATGTCTTCTGCCCATTTTTTAACTTGATCATTTGTTTTTTGGGTGTTGAGTTTGAGTTCTTTATAGATCTTGGATATCAGCCCTTTGTCTGTAGTGTCATTTGCAAATATCTTCTCCCATTCCGTGGGCTGTCTCTTTGTTTTGTTGACTGTTTCCTTTGCTGTGCAGAAGATTTTGATCTTGATGGAGTCCCAAAAGTTCATTTTCACTTTTGTTTCCTTTGTTTTTGGAGAACGTGTCTTAAAAGCAGTTGCTGTGGCTGATGTCGAAGAGGTTACTGCATGTGTTCTCCTCTAGGACTCTAATGGATTCCTGTCTCACATTGAGGTCTGTCATACATGTTGAGTTTATTTTTGTGTATGGTGTAAGAGCATGGTCGAGTTTCATTCTTTGGTATATAGTTGTACAATTTTCCTAGCACCATGTATTGAAGAGACTATCTTTTTTCCACTAGTTATTTTTTCCTGCTTTGTCAAAGATTATTTGACCATAGAGTTGTGGGTCCATATCTGGGCTCTCTCCTCTGTTCCACTGATCTGTGTGTCTGTTTTTGTGCCAACACCATGCTGTCTTGGTAAACATAGCTTTGTAATAAAGCTTGAAATCAGGCATTGAGATCCCCCCAGCTTTATTTTTCTTTTTCAACATTTCCTTCACAATTCAGGGTCTTTCCTGGTTCCATACAAATTTTAGGATTGTTTGTTTTAGCATTTTGAAAAATGTGATTGGTATTTTGATTGGGATGGCATTGAAATATGGATTGCTCTGGGCAGCATAGACATTTTAACAATGTTTATTCTTCCAATTCATGAGCATGGGATGTTTTTCGATCTTTTTGTGTCTTCTTCAATTTCTTTCATGAGTGTTTTCCAGTTCCTAGAATATAGACCGTTTACTTATTTGGTGTGGTCTATTCTGAGGCATCCTATGGTTTTTGGTGCTATTGCAAATGGAATCGATTCTCTAATTTCTCTTTGTACAGTTTCATTGTTAGTGTATAACAAAGCAACTGATTTCTGTGTGTTGATTTTGTATCCTGCCACATTACTGAATTGCTGTTTGAGTTCTAGTAATTTGGAGATGGAGACTTTTGGGTTTTCCTCTAGAGTATCATGTCATCTATGAAGAACAAGAGTTTGACTTCTTCTTGGCCAATTTGAATACTTTTTATTTCTTTTTGTTGTCTGATTACTGTTGCTGGGACTTCTACTATGTTGAACAATAGTGGTGACAATGGTCATCTTTGTCATGTTCCTGATATGCATGGGAAGGCTCTCAAGCTTTTCCCCATTGAGAATGATATTCACTGTGGGTTTTTCATAAATGGATTTTATGAAGTTGAGGAATGTTCCCTCTATCCCTGTACTCTGAGGAGTTTTAATCAGGAAAGATGCTGTATTTTGTCAAATGATTTTTCTGCATCCATTGAGAGGACCATGTGATTCTTGTCTCTACTCTTATTCATGTGTTCTATCACAGTGATTGATTTGCAAATGTTGAATGACCCTGGCATCCCAGGGATAAATCCCACCTGGTCGTGATGGATAATCCCTTTAATGTACTGTTGAATCCTATAAACTAGGTTCTTGTTGAGAATTTTAGCATCTTTATTCATCAGGGATATTGGTCTAACATTCTCCTTTTTGATGTGGTCTTTATCTGATGTTGGGATCAAGGTAATGGTGGCCTCATAGAAAGAGTCTGGAAGTTTTCCTTCTGTTTCTATTTTTTGAAACAGCTTCAGAGCAATAGACATTATTTCTTCTTTGAATGTTTGGTAGAATTCCCCAGGGAATCCATCAGGCCCTGGACTCCTTTTTTGGAAGGTTTTTGATCACTGCTTCAATCTCGTAACTTGTTATTAGTCTATTCAGGTTGTCAATTTCTTCTAGTTTCAGTATTGATAGTTTATAGGTTTCCGGGAATGCATCCATTTCTTCCAGGTTGCTTATTGTCACATAGCTATTGATAATAATTTCTGATCATTGTATTTATTTCCTTGGTGTTAGTTGTAATCTCTCCCCTTTCATTCATAATTTTATTAATTTGGGTCCTTTCTCTTCTTTTGGATAAGTCTGGCCAGTGGTTTATTGATCTTATTAATTCTTTCAAAGAACCAGCTTCTAGTGTCATTGATGTGTTCTACTATATCTCTGGTTTTTAATACACTGATCTCCACTCTAATCTTTTTTATTTTATTTTTTTTAATTTCTTTTCAGCGTAACAGTATTCATTGTTTTTGCACTACACCCAGTGCTCCATGCAATACGTGCCCGCCCCAATACTCACCACCTGGCTCCCCCAACCTCCCACCCCCCGCCCCTTCAAAACCCCTCGGGTTGTTTTTCAGAGTCCATAGTCTCTCATGGTTCACCTCCCCTTCCAATTTCCCTCAACTCCCTTCTCCTCTCCATCTCCCCATGTCCTCTATGTTATTTGTTATGCTCCATAAATAAGTGAAACCATATGGTAATTGACTCTCTCTGCTTGACTTATTTCACTCAGCATAATCTCTTCCAGTCCCGTCCATGTTGCTACAAAAGTTGGGTATTCATCCTTTCTGATGGAGGCATAATACTCCATAGTGTATATGGACCACATCTTCCTTATCCATTCGTCCGTTGAAGGGCATCTTGGTTCTTTCCACAGTTTGTCGACCGTGGCCATTGCTGCTATAAACATTGGGGTACAGATGGCCCTTCTTCTCACTACATCTGTATCTTTGGGGTAAATACCCAGTAGTGCAATTGCAGGGTCATAGGGAAGCTCTATTTTTAATTTCTTGAGGAATCTCCACACTGTTTTCCAAAATGCCTGCACCAACTTGCATTCCTACTCTAATCTTAATTATTCCCTTCTCATGCATTGCTTAGGTATAATTTGTTTTTGATTCTCCAGATCTTTAAGGTGTAAAGAAAGATTGTATATTTGGGATTTTTCTTTTTCTTTTTTTTTTTTTTTTGAGTGAGGCTTGGTTGGCTATGTATTTTCCCCTTAGAACTGACTTTGCCATATGCCATAGGTTTTGGATTGATGTGTCTTTATTCTCATTGGTTTCCATTAATTGATTAAGTTCTTCTTTGATTTCCTGACTGACCCAAACATTCTTGAGCAGGATGGTCTTTAGCTTCTAAGTGTTTGAATTTCTTCCAAACTTTTTCTTGTGATTGAATTACAGTTTCATAGCATTGTGGTCTGAGAATATGCAGGGAATCATCTCGGTCTTTTAGTATCAGTGGATTCCTGATTTGTGACCCAGTATGTGGTCTATTCTGGAGAAAGTTCCATGTGCACTGGAGAAGAATGAGTATTCTGTTGTTTTAGGGTGGAATCCTCTGTATTTATCTATGAGGTTCATCCTGTCCAGTGTGTCATTCAAATCTCTTGTTTCTTTGTTGATTTTCTGCTTTGTTGATCTGTCTGTTGCTGATAGTGGAGTTTTAAGGTCTCCTACAATTAATGTATTTTTATCAATATGTTTCTTTATTTTGGTTAACAGTTGGCTTATATAGTTGGCTGCTCCATGTTGGGGGCATAGATTTGTGCAATTGTTAGATCTTTTCATTGGTAGACCTTTTACAAATGATATAGTATCCTCTTCTATATCTCTAACTACAGTCTTTAGCTTAAAATATAATTTGTCTGATATGAGAATTGCTACCCCAGCTTTCTTTTGAGGTCCGTTGGCATGAAATATAGTTCTCCATCCCTTCAATTTTGGTCTGGATATACCTTTAGGTTAAAAATTAGTCTCTTGGGGGATGCCTGGGTGGCTCAGTTGGTTGGACGACTGCCTTCGGCTCGAGTCATGATCCCAGAGACCCGGGATCGAGTCCTGCATCAGGCTCCCAGCTCCACGGGGAGTCTGCTTCTCCCTCTGACCTTCTCCTCGCTCATGCTCTCTCACTGCCTCTCTCTCAAATAAATAAATAAAATCTCTAAAAAAAATGAGTCTCTTGGGACGCCTGGGTGGCTCAGTTGGTTAAGCCTCTGCCTTCGGCTCAGGTCATGATCCCAGCGTCCTGGGATCGAGTCCCACATCGGGCTCCTTGCTTGGCAGGGAGCCTGCTCCTCCCTCTGCCTCTGCCTGCCACTCTGTCTGCCTGTGCTCGCTCGCTCTTTCTCCCTCTCTCTCTGACAAATAAATAATTTTTTTTAAAAAATGAGTCTCTTATAGACAGCATATGGTCCTATCTTTTTATCCAAGCTGCAACCCTGTGCCATTTTATGGGAGCATTTAGGCCATTCTATTGAGAGTGATTATTGACAGATAAGATTTTATTGACATCATGTTGCCTGTGAAGTCCTTGTTTCTTTGGATTGTCTCTGTACATCTCTGTTCTGTATCACCTCTTGGGGTCTTTAGCCTTTTATGGAACCCCCCTTAGTATTTCTTGCAGGGCTGGCTTAGTGGCCTCATATTCTTTCAGTCTGTGCTGGTCCTGGATGCTTCTTATCTCTCCATCTATTCTGAATGACAGCCTTACCAGTTAAAGAATTCTTGGCTGCATATTTTTCTCATTTAATAACCTGAGTATATCTTGACAGCCCTTTCTGGCTTGCCAGGTGTTTGTGAACAGGTCTGATGTTATTCTGATATTCGTCCCTCTGTATGTAAGGAATCTCTTCCCCCTAACTGCCCATAAAATGGTTTCTTTGGTTCTAAGATTTGCGAGTTTTACTATTATTACATTCCTGGAGGTTGATCTGCCCTCATTGATCTTGGGGGGGTGTCCTCTCTGCCCTAGGACAGGATTACTTGTTTCATTCCCCAGATTACGGAAGTTTTCGGCTACAGTTTGGTCAAATATATCTTCTACTCCTCTCTTTCTCCACCCACTCAGGGATCCCAATAATTCTGACACTGGAACATTTCATGGCATCATTTATGTCTCTAATTCTGTTTTCATGGATTTTAAGAAGTTTGTTCCATGTCTCTTCCTGCTCCTTCTTTTCTATCAGTTTGTCTTCAAGATCACTAATTTGTTCTTCTGCCTCATTTACCCTATTAGAATATCTAGATTGGATTGTATCTCATTGATAGCATTTTTAAGTTCTGCCTGATCTGTTCTCACTTCTGCCCCTAACGAATTTATGTTGCCATTAATAGTTTTCTCCAGCCTGTTGTCTCCATATCTGCTTCCCCAAAGTCTATTTCCGACATCTTGCTTAGATCCGTATCCATTAGATCTGCTGAAGAAGCTATTGTCTCTGGGTTTTTTCTTTTTTGGGAATTACTCCTCCTTGTCATTCTGTTGAGTTGTGGTTGAGAGGATATACAGCCAGAAATACCAACCACTATCCAGGCAAGGTGCACCCTGGAATGTTTTGGAGCAATTGGAAGTCACCACCAAAAAGGAAAGATAAAATAGCCAAAATGAGCCCCAAGAGTAAGATTTATAAAGTACAAAAACAAACAAAAAGATTGACAAAGGAAAAAGGATATTAATAAATAAATAAGTAAAATAAAAAGGGGGAGTTGATGGAAAGGTGGTTGTAAACCCTCAATGTCAGTGAGGAAGGGTATTTCAGTTCTTCCTGGGTGTATCTTGTTATCTTTGTTAGAAAACTCAACTTTCTAGAGATACAGGGAGATTAAAACTGGTATATATATATGTATAAAGGTAGTACTGAATAGGGGGGAAAAAAGTTCATTGAAACTTATATCTATTTATATAAAAAAGAAAAAGGAAAACGTATATGTATAAAAAAGTTCAAGTTAAAAAGTTATTATGGGGACGCCTGGGTGGCTCAGTTGGTTAAGCTGCTGCCTTCAGCTCAGGTCATGATCCCAGGGTCCTGGGATGGAGTCCCACATCGGGCTCCTTGCTCAGCAGGGAGCCTGCTTCTCTTTCTGCCTCTGCCTGCTGCTCTGCCTGCTTGTGTTCTCCCTCTCTTTCTCTCTCTGACAAATAAATAAATAAATCTTTTTTTAAAGTTACTATGGCATATGTTGCATTAAACATCTAGTTGAGATGAAAAGTAGGTTAAAAACAGAACAAGAATCATGAGAAAAAATTTTAAAGAGAGAGAGAGAAAAGTTGTATCCAAGAAATATACAGGCTGTGAAGCAATGCCAGGAGCTTAATACACTGTTTTCCCCTGGTGTTGGGGTTTTATAGTTCTGTGGGGACCCTGTGGTTGTAATCCTCTTGTTCTTTCAGTTTGTCTTCTGTTGGAGGGGCCAACCAAGTTGTTTTTCAGTCAGTCCTGCTTGGGCGGAGTTGCCCTGCCCCCTATCAAGGGGTTAGGCTCTGTGGAAACTGGTTTTTCAGGCTTTGTTCTCTAGAGGCTTTTGTTTTCTGATGGTTTTTCTGGCCTTTACCGAGGGTCAGAGCAAACTGTCCACACCCAGTCCTTCACCTCAGAGAGAATCCACAGTCTGCTTTTCTCTGTATCCTCCAGAACACAGTCTCCCCCTCTGCAAGTCTGTACTGCAGCTTCCCACAGGCGGTGTGCACCCCCAGCAACCCTCTCAGTGGTCACTTGAAGCCCCTGCTTGTCTCTGTACCCCCATGCCACCAAAACCACAAGCAGTGCTCATCCAGGGGAGAACGGTCCCCTGGGCTGCCATTCCCAGGACCAATGACTCAAGTCCGCACCAGGTCCTCTCAGCCACGGTGGAAGTGGGTGGTGGCTGCAGTGGTGGCAGCAGCCACCAGCCCCAGGGACCACTGAGTCAAGTCAGCAACGGGTCCTTTCATCCGCAGCAGCAGTGGAGGCAGTAGAGGCAGCTGTGGTGGTGGCAGTAGCCGCCAGCCCCAGGGATTGCTGACTTGAGTCCCTGCCAGGTCCTCTCAGGCATGGGCAGGTGGTGGCTATGGCCGGTCCTGGGACTGTGGGCTTAGGTCCCCTGTGGGCAGCCCCCCCCCAGCATTTGTCCCTTAACTCCTTTTCTTTTTGAGTGCTGTTATCAGTCCCTTCTCATCTTGCAGCCACAGGTCTTCAAGCTATCGCTGGTCTCTGAACACCCAGGCACTTTTACATTGGGGTATTACTTTCCAATGGCTGGCATCTGGTGGTTCCTTCCCTCTTCTGTTTATCCTCCAATTTCTGTTTGTGCAATCCCAACTCTGTCTTTTGTCCGCACACTCCAGCTCCCCTGTACCTCTCCACTGATGATACTCTGCCCTTGTAGAGATCCAGATGTGTATAATCTTACAACTCAGGCTGGTTTTATGGGTGTTCAGAGTGCTCTGGTAGATATCCAGCTCAATTCAGGGGACCAGTTGAAATGGGGTCCCCTACTCTTCCACCATCTTGCGCCACTCGCCTAATTGAATTTAAATTTAAAAAATGATAAAACTTGGATTTCTGGGAAAGGTGCTATAAGTTAAAATTAATGTGCTGAACTTAATTTTTTTTCTTTTAGGAATAATAAAAGATTTTACTCCTAGCCCAAGATATATTTTCATTTACTACATTTTTGTGATGCAAAATATTCTAAAATGTATGTAAATTTTTAAAATATAGCAGCTGCAATCTGTTAAGCAAAAATGAAATATCACAGTCTGAAACTATATAAAGTCGTAATGTCTTTATCTTCTTTAAAATCTGTTCCTTATTGTAATACAGCAGTATACTGTGTAAAGAAATTAAGTCAAGAGGTCTTTTTTTAATTGAGGTGCATAAGTATATAACATTTTGTAAGTTTCGGGTGTATGTAGCCTTATAATTCAACATCTGTATACATGGCAAAGTGATTACCACCAAAAGCCTAGTTATCACCTTTCATACAGTTTACCCTCTTCACCTATTTCACTCACCCTCCAAACACCTTTCCCTTTAGTAACCATCAATCTCTTCTCTATATTTATGAGTTTTTTTCTTTTCTTTTTTTTTTGAAAAAAAAAATTTTTTTAATTTCTTTTCAGCATAACAGAATTCATAGTTTTTGCACCACACCCAGTGCTCCATGCAGTGCGTGCCCTCCATAATACCCACCAAGTGGTGGGTATGAGTTTGTTTTTGTGTTGTTTTGCTTTAGATTCCATTTATGAATGAAACCATGTGGTATTTCCCTTTGTCTGTATGACTTTCTTCACTTAACATAATGCCCTTAAGGCCCATCCATGTCACAAATGGCAAAAATTCATTTTTATGGGTAAATAGTATTCTACTCTGTGTGTGTGTGTGTGTGTGTGTGTGTGTGTGTGTGTACACCACATTCTCTTTATCCATTCATCTATCAATGGCCCTTAGGTAGTTTTCATATTTTGTTTGTTTGCTTTGTTTTTTAAGTAATCTCTGACCCAATGTGGAGCTTGAACCTACAACCCTGAGATCAAGAGTCCCATGCACTACAACTGAGACAGCCAGGCACACCATCCATACTCTATCTATTGCAAATAATGCTGCATTGAACATAGGGGTAACTACTTTTTTTATATTTCTCAGGTAAATATCCAGAAGTGGAGTAGCTGGATCATATGGTAGAACTATTCTCAATTTTTTGACGAATCTCCATTCTGTTTTCCACAGTGGCTATACCAATTTATATTCTCACCAACAGTATACAAGAGTTCCCTTTTCTCCACATCATCTCCAGCACTTTTTATTTTTTGTCTTTTTGATAATACCCATTCTAAGAAGTGTGAGGTAATAGATGTGTCATCGTGGTTTTGATTTCTGTTTCCCTAATAATGTTGGACATGTTTTCATGTGCCTGTTAGCCACCTGTATGTCTTCTTTGGAAAAAATGTCTATTCAAGTCCTCTGTCCATTTTTGATCAGTTTGGTTTTTTTATTGTTGAGTTGTATGGATTCTTTATGTATTTTGGATATTAACCCCTAATCAGATATATTATTGCAAATATCTTCTTCCATTCAGTTGGTTGCCTTTTTGTTTTGATGTTGATTCTTTAGCTGTGCAGAAGCTTTTTAGTTCGATGTAGTCCCATTTGATTATTTTTGCCTTTGTTTGCCTTGTCTTTGGCATCAATCCACAAACACATCAATGAGACTGATGTAAAAGACCTTGCCACCTATGTTTTCTTCTACAGATTTAATGTTTTCAGGTCTTAAATTCATTTTGAGTTATCTTTTGTGTATGGTGTAAGATAGTGGTCTAATTTCATTTCTTTGCATGTGGCTGTTTGGTTTTCCCAGCACCACTTACTGAGGAGACTATTCTCTCTCCATTGTGTGTACTTGGCTCCTTTGTCATGAATTAATTATCCATATGTGTGTGGGTATGGACTCACAGTTGTCTTCCATGGATCTGTGTGTCTGTTTTTGTGCCAGTACCATAATGTTTTGGTTACTATAGCTTTGTAGTGTAGTTTTTAATCAGGGAGCATGATACTTCCACCTTTGTTCTTTCTCAGGGTTGCCTTGGTTATTCAGGATCTTTTGTAATTTCACGAAAATTTTTAAATTATTTTTTCTATTTCTATGGAAAATGCAGTTGGATTTTGAATCTGTAGATTACTTTACATAATATGGGCATCTTAATAATATTAATTTTTGGAATCTATGAGCATGGAATATCTTCCCACTTTTTGTGTGTCTTGAATTTCTTTTATCAGTGTCTTAATAGTTTTCAGTGTACAGCCTTTTGCCTCCTTGGTTAAATTTATTTCTAGGTATTTTATTCTTTATGGTGCAATTATAAATGGGATTGTTTTATTTATTTCTCTTTCTGATACTTAATTAGTATGTAGATATACCACACATTTCTGCATATTGATTTTGTATCTTGCAAATTTACAGAATTTGTTTACTATTTCTAACATTCTTTGGTGGACACTTTAGGGTTTTCTATATATAATATCATGTCATCTGCAAATAAGGACATTGATACTTCTTCCTTTATGATTTGGATGCCTTTTATTTTTTTTCCTTACCTTATTGTTGTGGCTAAGATTTCCAATACTATATTGAATGAAAGTGGTGAGAGTAAACATCTTTGAATTACACCTGATCTTAGAGTGAAAGCTGTCATTTTTTCCATCATTAAGCATGATATAGCTATGGGTTTTTCATATATGACTTTTATGGTGTTGAGATATGTTCCCTTCAAACCCACTTAGTTGAGAGTTGTTATACATGGATGTTGAATATTGTCAGATACTTTTTCTGCATCTACCGAGATGATCAGAGGATTTTCATCTTTCATTTTTATAATGTGGTATATCATGTTGATTTGTGGATGTTGAAACACCCTTACATCCCTGAAATAAATCCCCATTATTTATGCCATATGATCTTTTTGATGTATTGTTGAATTCAGTTTGTTAAAATTTTCTTGAGGATTTTTGCATCCATGTTCATTAGGGATATTGGCCCATAATTTTTTTTATCATTGTTATGTTCTTCTCTGGTTTTGATATTGGGGTAATGCTGGCCTTTTAAGTGAGTTTGGAGCATTCCCTCCTTTTCTATTCTTTAGAAGAGTTTGAGGATAGGCATTACGTTTTCTTTGAATGTTTCATAGAACTCACTAGTGAAGTTTTCCGGTCCTGAACTGTTGTTTGTTAGGAGGTTTTTGATTACCTATTCAGTTGGCTTCACAGTAATTGTTCTATTCAGATTTTCTATTTCTTTATGATTCACTTTTTGAAGATAGCATTTGTAAGGAATTTATCTGTTTCTTCTAAGTTGTTCAATTTGGTGGTGTATAGTTGTTCATACTAGTTTCTTAAGATCCTTTCTACATCTTGTTGTAGCAGTTATGACTTTTCCTCTTTTATGTTTTCCTTAGAGAATCTAGCTAAAAATTTGTCATGTTTGTTTCTTTTCAGAGAAACAGCTCTTAGATTCATTGATCTTTTGTATAGCTTTTTAGTCTCTATTTGTGCTTTAATCTTTGTTACTCCTTCCTTCTACTAACTTAAGGCTTAATTTGTTCTTTTTCTAAAGTTCTTTAGGTGTAAAGTTAGGTTGTTTGAGACTTTTATTGTTTCTTAAGGTAAGCTTGTATTGCTATGAAATTCCTTCTTAGAAATGCTTTTGCTTTTCTTTTTGATAAGTCTTGTGAGAGGTGTATCAATTTTATTAACTTTTTCAAAGAACCAGTTCCTGGTTTCATTAATCTGTTCTATTGTTTTTTAGTTTCTATATTACTTATTTCTGCTCTAATCTTTATTATTTCTTTCCTTCTGCTAGCTTTTTCATTTGTTGTTCTTTTTATACCTCCTTTAGGTATAAAGTTAGGTTGTTGATTTGAAATTGTTTTCTTCTCTGGATAGGTCTGTATTGCTATGTACTTCCCTCTGATGACCACTTTTGCTGAATCCCAAAAGTTTTGGACTGTCATGTTTTCATTTTCATTTGTTTCCATGTATTTTTATTTCTTCTTTGATTTCTTGGTTGACGCATTTGTTGTTTAGTAGCATGCTGTTTAACCTCCATGTATTTGTGGTCTTTACATATCTTTTTTGTGGTTGACTTCTACTTTCATAATGTTGTGGTCAGTAAAGGTACATGGTATGATTTAAATCTTTTTGTATTTGTTGAGGCCTGTTTTGTGACCTAATATGTCATCTATTCTGGAGAATGTGCCATATGCACTCGAAGGGAGTATATATGCTGCACCTTTAGGATGGAATGATCTGAATATAAATGTTAAGTCCATCTGGTCCAGTGATTCATTCACTCACTCATTCATTCAAAGCCATTGTTTCCTTGTTTATTTTCTGTATAGATGATCTGTGCATTGATGTATGTGGGGTGTTTAAGTCCCTACTATAATTGTATTGTTATCAATGAGTTTGTGTTTGCTATTAACTGTTTCACACAGTTGGGTGCATAAGTATGTACAATGTTTAGATCTTCTTGTTGGATTTTCCCCCTTTTTATGATATAGTGCCCTTCTTCATCTCTTATTGCAGTCTTTGTTTTAAAATCTATTTGTCTATGCTAAGCAAAATAAGTCAGTCAGAGAAAGACAAATACCATATGATTTCCTTCATATGTGAAACTTAAAAAGCAAAATAGATGAATATAAGAGAAGAGAAGGAAAAATAAAATAAGACAAAATCAGAGAGGGAACAAACCATAGGAGACTCTTAACTATAGGAAACAAACTGAAGGTTGCTGGAGGGAGATAGGTGGGGGGATGGGGTAACTGGGTGTTGGGTATTAAGGTGGGCACTTGATGGAATGAGCACTGAGTGTATAGGCAACTGATCCTATCACTAAATTCTACCTCTGAAACTAATAATATACTATATGTTCATTAAATTGAATTTAAATTAAAAAAATTTTAAAAATCAGTTTTGTCTGATGCAAATATTGCTACTCCACCTTTCTTTTGAAATCCATTTGTGTGATAAATGTTTTTCTCCATCCCCTCACTTTCAATCTGCAGGTGTCTTTACGTCTAAAATGAGTCTTTTGTAGGCAGCATGTAGATGGATCTTGTGGGGGTTTTTTAGCCATTCTGACACCCTGTCTTTTGATGGACGCACTTAGTCCATTTACATTCAGAGTAAATACTGATAGATATGTATTTATTTTTTTTTAAGATTTTATTTATTTATTTGTCAGAGAGAGCGAGCACAGGCAGACAGAGTGGCAGGCAGAGGCAGAGGGAGAAGCAGACTCCCTGCTGAGCAAGGAGCCCGATGTGGGACTCGATCCCAGGACACTGGGATCATGACCCGAGCTGAAGGCAGCTGCTTAACCAACTGAGCCACTCAGGCATCCCTAGATATGTATTTAGTGCCATTTTATTGCTTGTTTTGTCATTGGTTCTGGAGATTTTCTCTGATCCTCTCTTGTCTTTTACACTTTTCATCTTTTCCACTCAAAGAGTCCCCTTTAATATTTCTTACACGCTAGTTTAGTCATGAACTCCTTTAGTTTTTCTTTCTCTGGGACACTCTTTACTTCTCCTTCTATTCTGAATGATAGACTTGCTGGATAGAGTATTCTTGGCTGCAGATTTTTCCCATTCAGCTCATTGAATATATCATGCCACTTCCTTCTGGCTTTCCGAGTTACTTTTGAGAAATCTCCAGCTAGCTTATGAATCTTCCCTTGTAAGTTAAGGACTTTTAACTTACTGCTTTTAATATTTTTTTCTTTACCACTGGATTTTGCAATTTTAATTATGAAATATCTTGGGGTTGGCCTTCTTTTTTTGACTTTGATGGGAGCTGTCTTTTCCTCCTGGATCTAGATGTCTGTTTCTTCCCCCAGATTAGGAAAGTTTTCAGCTATTATTTCTTCAAGTAGTTTTTCTGCCCCCTTTTGTTTCTCTTCTTCTAAGACTCCTATAATATGAATGTTATGTTTAATGGAGTCACTGAGTTCCCTAAGCCTATTCTCATGTTGCATAAGTTCTTCTTTCTCTCTTTTGTTCAGCTTCATCATTTTCTATTATTTTTTCTGCTGTATCACTAATTCATTCCTCTGCTTCTTGCAACCTGCTGTTCATTGCATCAAACCTATTTCCAATCTTATTTATTGTATTCTTCCTTTCTGATTCTTTTTTAACTCTTTTACCTTTGTGGTAAGGTTCTCCCTGATAGCTTCCATTCCTTTCTCAAGCCCAGCAGGTATCCTTATGATCATTGCTTGAAATTCTCCATCAGGCATGTTACTTATATCTGTTTCACTTATACCTCTGGCCATGACCTTATCTTGTTCTTTCATTTGGGAAGAATTCCTCTGTCATGGCATTTTGTCCATCTCTACTTTCGTTTGTATGTTAGAAAAACCGGTTGTGTCTCCCACTCCTGAGAGTAATGACTTTATGAAGAAGAGGCCATGTGGTGTCCAGGGCCAGGTGCCTCAGGGAACACCTCTGGTGTGTGCTGCATGTGTTCTGCTGTTGTGTTTTGGCTGCTCTTTCCTTCAGGCCAGTTGTCTACAGAGACTGTCCTTGCCTGCAGTGGGCAGTGTTTGGTCCTTGGCCAGAATGTAGTGAGTTTGTTTGTTTTTTTTTAAAGATTTTGTTTGTTTATTTGACAGAGGGAGAGATCACAAGTAGGCAGAGAGGCAGGCAGAGAGAGAGGGGGAAACAGGCTCCCTGTTGAGCAGAGAGCCCGATGTGGGGCTCGATCCCAGGACCCCAGGATCACGACCCAAGCTGAAGGCAGAGGCTTTAACCCACTGAGCCACCCAGGTGCCCCGAATGTAGTGAGTTTTAAGTAAATGTGCTCTGGTCTGCTTGTTGAATACTGATACTGAAACCTGATACTACTTCATCCAGAACTGAAGCCCTGCAGAACTCTCTTTGGGAGACATGGTTTGGGCAGGGGTTTCTGCTGGTCTTCTGGGGAAGGGCCCACCACACTGAGTCAGACTTGACTGAAAAGGGCAGTCTCACCTGAGTGCAAGAGTATGGGACTTGGTGTAAGCAAGTTAGGCAGCCTGTGTCATCACTGCACTGCTTCCTGCAGTGGTTCTGTTTTTATACTGAGGGGCAAGGCAGGGAAATGGGGCCAAGTATCTCCCTTGTCCCTGGAGAGGCATCCTTGTGAACACTCCCTGGTAAGGAAAGCACTCTGAGAACAATATTCTCCCCTCCTGTGTCCAGTGCTTTTCAGATCCTGTTTCTGTACTTTCTGCTTCTGGGGGTTTTTTTGTCTGCCTTCTGTAAAGGAACAACCCAGTGCCTCAGGGCTCTATCCTACCCAAACCTGCTGACCTTCAAAACTCTAGGCTTTGGGACCCACTAATTGCAAGAACTCACATGAAAATAAGCCACTTTAATTTTCGCAGCCCATAGCTTTGGGGAAATGTTCTCTTTGTGTGTTCCCCTGTGTGCTCTACTCTCTCCCTCTCACCCTTCTCTGTAACCACATATCCCTCCCCTCTGCAACACTCAAGATCCATTTCTCCCCTAAACCACAACTCCACACTTCATCCCTTCCTCATTGTGGCTTCTACCTTGAGTTGTGGAGTTTGTTCTGTCAGTCTTTAGGGTGATTTCTGTGGTATTTTTTTCAAAGATTTTATTTACTTATTTGACAAAGAGAGAGACAGCAAGAGAGGGAATACAAGCAGGGGGAGTGGGTGAGGGAGAAGCAGGCTTCCTGCTGAGCAGGGAGCCCAACCAGGACCCTAGGATCATGACCTGAGCCAAAGGCAGAAGCTTAACTGCTGAGCCACCCAGGTGCCCTATTTCTGTGGTATTTAGAATGATTTGATTGTTATCTAGCTGTGTTTGAGGGATGATACGAGCCTAGGTTCTACCTACTCCACTGCGATCTTCCACCCAACTCCCTATTCTAATAATTTTAATAGAGTATATCCCAGAATGGATATTTTGTCAAAAAAAAATCTCTATGATACAAAAACAAAAATTTCCTTTAATTTGTTAATTCAACCTTCTGATAACCAGAGATTAGAAAAATTAGTCTTACCAAATACTGGATGCTTATCCAGAAATACATTGAATTAGACTCTAGCATATTATGTGTTTTATATAGAGCCCAATTTCCTACTGTTTTATTTGGATAAAACTTTTTTTGTTTGAAACCATTAGTAACTGTTCAAGTTAAAAAATGTTTCTGATTCATTTTCAGTCTTGTAGTTTATGTTGCCATAATAAATAACCTATTAGGAAGGACAGAATAAATAAGCTAGTATTTGTTGAGAACATATTTAGGTTATGACATTAGAATCATAAGAGGCATTATGCATTATTATCTGTGAACTCAAGGGTTTTGCATTTATTTGGGGAGATAAGATACATATATATGAAAAGTTGCCTAACAAAAATATAAGATATGTTATTGACCAAATAAATAGAACCATGAAGTTTATGCTACGGTAATTCAAAGGAGAGAGTGATTCCTGTGGCTAGTCAGGAAATGCTTTACAGAATAGGTAGGATTTGGGCTTTAAAGATTAGATAGAATTTGAATTGGTAGCAAGGAATAAAAGTACAGTAGGTACAAGGAAAGTCACGGTTTACAATGCATGGGACCACAAGCTAAGTGAGAGGGACTTAAAGAAAGTAGCTTACCTCCAGCAAAGAGTTTGAATGGTGGGTGAGTGGATGGGAACTCCTTGAAGCCAGAGACCTAGTCACCTTGATATCAGTATTCTCTGCATACCTTGCAAAATAGTGTTGCATATAGAAGATGATTGTTAGATAAGTCAGCAAGGAATTGGTGTCAGATAGGGTAATCCTTCGATACAAGACTAAGGACTTTATTATATGGGTGATGAGGAACTACTGATGGTTTTTGTGCAGGTTTTTGTGCATGATGTGAGGAAAATGTTGTTTTAGGAAGATGATGAAGTTATACTCCTATCGAAGCACACTTCCATCCTATGTCAAAGATTGCTCTAATTTCTGGACCTCCTGAGGGAATTGGTAAGAGCCCTTCTCTTCATCAGAACTCAAACCCTCCAAGTACCTCCTGTATATAAGAGCTCTGATTCTGAGACAAGGGGCCTTTCACACCAAGAATTGTGTTGTTAAGAATCATCTATGGGTGACATTCTGTGGAATCACATGCCAGTTAGAGACAGCCATTGTATCTTGCTTGAAGGAAAAAAAAATACCTTATCACACATAGCTCTTTGGGCCTAACCAGACCTCTGTGATCATACATGAGTAACGTTAAGACACTACCATAGTACTTAGACAAGGCCCTAAGTTAAATTCACGTTTTCTACCTCAAAGAATATACTCCTTCAGGGTACCAAATTGTCCTTATTTATTCCCATGCAGAGTGGCAATAGGTAAGGCCAACTATGAAAGAGTCCATAATCTCAGTCAATTCTTTACCAGCTTTCTATATAGGAATTCAAGATATATAGGCCTATACTAACATTTTACCAACCTGGTCTTCCAGTGAGTTATACTTATGAATACACACTTGGGATGATTATTTGAGTGGCTCTATTCTAAAAGGCTATTTTCTATCATTCAGAATACATACAAGGGTTAGTACCATTCTGGGGGAGAATGTTTGGTTGGTTGACCAAGAATATTTAGGAAAGGACAGGGGAAAGGGAGAAACTAACATTTGTTAAATTTATTTGAGAGGATAAACACAAAAATGAAAAATTGCTTAACAAAACACAATGCAGGATATAATGTTGACCAAATGAGTAGAATCATAAAGTTCTATATAAATTCAAAGAAGAGTGATTCTTGTAAGGCTGGACTGGTCAGAAAAGGCTTTACAGGGGAGGTAGAATTTAGACCTTAAAAATTGGGTAGAATTTGGTTTGGTGGCAAGGAATGAAGAGGCAGAAGATATGTGTAAGTCACAAGTAATGCGTGATACCCCAAGCTAAGTGATGAAGATAGTAACCTGGATCCAACAGAATTTGGATGACAACGGACTGGATGGGAATTCCTTGATATCAGAAACACTGTCACCTTTATTTTATTATTCTCTGAAGCCCTAACAAAATAAGGTTGCATGTAGATAACTGCTTGATTCTAAGAGTACAACTAACATTTGTTGAATGGCTATTTTATGCAGAGTGATTTATAGGCATTGCCACATTTAAGAGTCATAAACATTTTGTGAGTTGTAAATATTAAATAACCCCATTTTACAGATGAGGAAACTCAAGTGTTGAGAAGCCCAAAGTCACATAGCTAATAAGTGACAGAATCTGGCTCCAAAGTTCAAACCCTTAACCACTGTACCACCCAGGGTCTCTCCTTTGCTATTTATTTTAATTGTATAGACTTCTTTAAGGTCCATTAAAAAATTATCTCAGTTCCTATGCCTCTTTCATCAGAAAGAGAATGATGAAAAAACATGGATAAAGCTCTGGCATGGGAATCATTTCCCAGCTTTGCCACTAGATTCAATGCATGAGTTTTAGAAAATCCCTTCTCTTCTCTGAACCTCAATTTCAGTTGCACGATCTCCAAGCTATCCTCAGCTCTAAGGTTTGATGTTCTGTGATCCCATCTGATATTGAGGAGTCAAAATAATAACCACAACCATATACCTATCACCAAATAGCTCTTTTTCCCTTTTTTGGAAGAAATATATCTAAACAAGCACTATAAATTCACATTAGAAATATGCCTCCCTTATTCTGGAACAAAATTTCTTTGATCAAGTATTCTCCTAAGTATACCCACTCACTACCTCTTATCACATCCACCTCACATTCTGATCACCAGGCTATAAAACTATTCTCACACTCATCATTTGCCTTGAGAGTAGAAATTCTAGGTCTCATTCCTGAAAGTATCAAACATAACACACTAGGTTAGGGAGGGGACTACGCTTTAGGTAGTTAGGCATTTTCCAAGCGATTTGTTTCTTATGTTTCTAGTTAAGAAGGATGTGACCACACTCACGGCTCCTGAAAAATTTACCTCATGTAATAATATCATGGATGCTCATTTTACTGATTTACTTGAAGTATCCGACCCTCAGCTCTGAATTGGCATATTTTCCTGAAATATTGAAGGTCTCCAATCAATCAGTTCAATTCAGAAAACATTTCGTGAAGGTATACTCAGACAAGGTACTGTAGAAGGATACAAAGATAAATAATGGGTGAGCTTTGCCCCCATGGAATTTGCAGTTGTAAGGAAGGAAGGATAGGAAAAGCGCATAAGGCTTAATGAGCACATTGCCATAAAAGTGATGATAGCAGTTGCATACCTTATGTAGGCTTAGCCTCATGCTAAGTACTGTGTGGTGCACATGGTAAGTGTGTGATTGTTGGTGGTGATTAAACACTGAGTATATTAATAAAGGGAAAACTATACGAGCTATAGTTGTGAACATTTTGAGGAAGAGACAGGACTTAAGAGAGATGTTATTTGGATAAGTAACATCTGGATAGATGATAGAAATAAGGTAACATTCTAGGTAAGAAGTATGACATGAATGTGGCTAGATCACTGAGGAGAACATTCATTCCTAAGTACATTGTGGGTTGTGGAAAGTAAAATATGGACAGATGGTAGAGGGCTTTGTAGACTTGAAACAATAAGAAATCACTATTAACTTTTGGTCTTGAGTGATATTGATATAATGAAAGATACAGTTTTTATTTTTTTAAAGATTTTATTTATTTATTTGACAGACAGAGATCACAAGTAGGCAGAGAGGCAGGCAGAGAGAGGGGAGGATCTGTGGGGCTTGATCCCAGGACTCTGGGATCATGACCTGAGCTGAAGGCAGAGGCTTAACCCACTGAGCCACCCAGGCACCCCGAAAGATACAGTTTTTAAAGAATACTTAGTTACTAGTACACAGGATGAATTGAAATTTGGAGAGACAAAAACCAGAAAGAGTAATAGATAGTTGGGCATATGTCACAATGGCTTCATGAGTGGTGGTTAACACTAGAAATGAAGAGGAAGGATCAAAGCCAGGAGGCATTTTAATTAATTAGAAATAGTCCCAGTGACAAGAAAGATTTGGGAGTCATTCATATAGAGATAGCAGTTAAATCTATTAGAGGTGTAGGAGATCATTAAGGGAGAAAGTAAGTCTAGGAACAGATGCTGGATTTTGTCAAATGCTTTTTCTGCATCAATTGAGAGGACCATGTGGTTCTTCTCTCTTCTCTTATTGATTTGTTCTATCACATTGATTGACTTGCGAATGTTGAACCACCCTTGTAAGCCAGGGATGAATCCCACCTGGTCATGGTGGATGATCTTTTTAATGTGCTGTTGGATCCTATTTGCTAGGATCTTGTTGAGAATCTTAGCGTCCA